>JAATLQ010038344.1:46912-93963 GCA_013421005.1 Heliconius erato x Heliconius himera | reverse complement strand
AATACATGAAACAACTTTAATTAGATTTTTATTTAAATTAAGGGTCGGTAATCTACATAATATAATAACTTATTTTGAAACTTCATTAAGTTAAAACAAAGTTGAAAAATTCGTACAAGGTATTATGTACTGCATTATAAGTATAATATACAGGGTGGAAGCGTCAGTATTCCTTTTACGGGAACAGCATATATGGTAAAATATTTTAAGCCCATACCTAAAGAAATTAGTCAAGATACCTCAACAGTTTAGACGTAGGATTTTTTTTTTCATTTCACGATGTTAATGCCCCAAGAATTAGGCGGAAAATGGAGAAGAGAGTTTTATCACTAAGTTCGCTCTGCCTACCGCGGGGTAGTGTGTGCGACATACAGTGTGAAACTGAAAAAAATCTATCTGATTGGTTGGTTTGTTAAAACTTTAAAGCAATGCCACAAAGTTACTCAATGAATGTCCTTAGCGTTCGCAATTAGAACAATAACTGGACAAGCGCGAGTCCGGCTCTCCTATAGAGAGTTCCGTACCAAAATTGGAGGTCTCGAGCTATTTCTGAAATTCAAACGTTTCTTAGTCAGAGCCCTTTCATCTGATACTTCACTTGAACTAGCGGCTTTAATAACAAATTTTGTCCACTTTTAAGGATATTATTTTTTGGGATTTAAGCAAAATATACAGTTTTCAGAGATAATAGATACGGAGTCCTAAAAAATTATAATAAGTTATTATTGCATTTGTTTTTAATTGAAATTTTTAACCTACTCAGCAAATAAATTACATATATTAATTTAATATATAAGGTATAAGATCTATAATATATAGTCGTATTTCGAATATCAGATATTCGAGACACGACGATTCACAATTATGATGAGAAATTGGCGACAATTCTCGTGCACCACAAGATGTTTAGGTTTATTGGGAATTACGTCACGGAAGTCCATTTCCTCGAAGCGCCTGCAACATTTATTGGTAAGTAATTTACCTAAAGCCAATATTATACAGAAACTACTGAATGTGAAATAGAAGATTTCTTTAAACAGTACAAAAAGTGTCTATCTTTCAAGCTACGTTTTAATGCAGTTTTCACTAATATGTAAATTGATTCGAAACGAAGGTATATATGTTTTTTATTCAGTTCACGCTGTACTGTATCCTGCGTACAGCAAGATGAGCAAAGGGAAGCTTAAGACATTCTGTTCCCCACTTTCCGTCGAATTTTCGAGACATTGTGGGATGAGTGGCTGTTTGTCTGTTTATACTAGTTGTTGTATGTATGAAAGAATGACTGTATGGAATGAGCGTATGTGGGAAGGGTGATTTTATAAAAAAACGCATGCTCATATCACATACATCTTACAAGATACAAAAATAAAAAAAACAATGCTGTAGGTTGAAAAAAAAAACATTTTATTGCTTTTTTCTCTCCTTAAAAATAGAAAGTCTTCTTTATCTAAATAGCCTTAATAAAACATAATAATAAAAGCCTTAGCCCTAATTAAAGTAAATTAAAAAATTATTTTGAAAATTTCAACTTTGCCCTTTTACCTTAGGTTGCACTATCAATCTAAACAAAATATAGCACATTTTGCTGTCAAAAACAAAGGGGCTTTCATAATACAGCGGTATCTAATACTGGCTTTGCTAACTAACTTTTTAACTAATTATTACTTTATATTTGACTTTTGGTTTCAGTTTATAGAAAGTAGTAAGTAAAATAAAGAATAAATAAATGTACTAAGCTGTAAGGAAAATGAAATAGTGATTAGATATTTAGTTAAATAAAGTATATCAAATTAAAACAAATCAGCTTCATGCTGTATCCCGCACACAGCAAGGTAGGCAGAGGGAACCTAGTGCTTAGTCAATTGCGTATTGAGTGGCGGAACTCACATACACTATAACGAAGAAATGTAAATTTAAATTCAAATAAATATTTAATTTCCTCAAGTGGGAATCGTACCCACAACCAGTGGCGTTTTATTTATTTATTTTATTTTATATTATTATAGAGTGCACCAGCGTCGTCAAACACTTTAGTAACAAATTAACGTGGGTACCATCCTTATATCCAGAGATGCCAGTCGTGGCGCAGGGGCACAAGCATGCGACGGTGAACGGAACAGGTTGTGGGTTCGATTCCCACTCAAAGAAATGAAATATTCAAAATTTTCATTTTCTCACTTTGGTAAGGAGGCAAAGCGCGGAGCAAAAAACTTTCATACAAAAAAATCCAATCAAATATCATACAAAAAGTTCAGTCAGACTTTACCTTATGTAAGCTCCATATAAGAGTACATAAGAAAATAATCAGCTTTACGCTTTATCCCGTACACAGCAGGGTAGGCAGAGGGAACCTAGTGTTAAGACACTCCGTTCCTCGCTTTCTGCCGAATTATGGAGGCATTGCGTGTTGAGTGGCAGAACTCAACGCCGCACTTAATCTCGACACCAGAGCGAAGAAATGGAAATATAAATTTAAGTAAATATTTCATCTCCTCGAATGGGGATCGAACCCACAACCAGTCGGTTTCACAGTCACACTTCGTGCCGCTGCGCCACGACTGGCCTCTAATAATCCGAATAAGAAAATAAAGTCATTTTATTCTAAGGCATAATATACGAAATGTTATTAAGTTAGATGATTTGTAATAGATAATACAAAAGTAACCGTGGCTATGAAAGAATTCCTCGGAGACGGTCCTCCTTTTCTTATGTCAAAAGAAAATTTCATATATTGTAGATTAGGTCTATGGATGGATTTCAAATATTTCTTTGAACAATATTTACTTCTTTGTCTATATTAAATCTCGTGGAAAAGGTTTTATTTTTTAATATTTGTATACGTATATTTTGAGGCCATTAGTAGCGCAAGGACACAACGGGGCCAATGTAACCGCGATAGGTTTTGGGTTCGAGTTTCATTCGAGGTACTGGAATATTTTATATTTTCATAAAATATTAGAGGCCAGTCGTGGCGCAGTGGCACAAAGTGTACTGTAAAACCGACTGGTCGTATAGCTGATTTTATTTTTATTTTATTTAACGACGAAGCTCTTAGCGAGACATGTTAAGTAACATATGAAGTTTAACAGTAATTCTCGAAAGCTAAAAAAGAGACATTTTCAATGAAATTACTTAAATCCTAACTGGTTTTATGAGGAGTTTACGACTGTTGACAAGCTCTAAAAGCAGGTGTTTTGGGCTTTATGACGCGTCTTAGACACTATAAGAAATTCACGACTTTGACATGACGAAATAAGTTAAATATTTTGTTGGCTAATTTTATTTATTGGCTTTTAGAGTAACTATTAAATCAAAATTAGCTTTACGCTGTATCCCGCACATGCCAGAGTAGGCAGAGGGAACCTAGTATTGAGACACTCCGTTCCCCACTAATAATCATTAGAGTAATTATTTCCTTGTAAATATCATTAGTAATTGAGAAAAGAAAAAATACAAGTACCTACACAAACTTGTCAATATTATAGTTAGGTACTATAAAAATATTGGACAAAATTTTTTTTTTCAGTTTCATGCTTTATTCCGCATATAGCAGAGAAGTGCCACCCTAGTGTTCAGGCACTCTGTTCCCTACTCTCCGCCGCTCGAGGCATCACGCGTTTCCTTTTTTCCCAAAGTGTAAAAATGAAAATATTAAATATTTTGTTCCCCAGAGTGGGAATGGAACCCACAACCATCGTGTCTTCAGTCACACGCTTGCCACTGCGCCACAACAGCAAAAAACTATTTCTAGTTTCTATTAAGAAGCTTTTAATTTACAATACAAAAAAAACAAGGTTGTATATATATATATAAATTATAAAAATAACGAAAACATCTATATCTCCACGGTTATATATTCTCTTCTTTTCAAATTTACAGCTTATACAGAAGCAAGTTGGTACAAAAGGATGACTTTTTTTAAACAAAAATGATGAGACATCATTTGTTATTCATGAAAGTTGACACTTCCCGCCGCATCAATATAAATGTAAATCAAAAAGAAGGGGGCACCTAAGCCTAACCTGCTTATTACCATATATACATAATAAAACACAGTTCAGATTCTTAATAAATATCTTTGGGTAGCGGAAATTTGTAAAAATCTCCCTACAAAGATACTAACAACATAAATAAATTGTAACAAGCGTATAAAAATTTCGACGTAGCTTGATGAGAACGTATGGCTTAGTGGTCAGAGCGCCTGGTCGGTTTCCAGGAGGCGCGAGTTCGAATCCCGCTACGTTCAAATTTTTATATGTTTTATAAATAAGTATTTTTCTTTCCTAAGTGTGGAAAAACACTTTAAAGATGTTTAAAAATATTTAAAAAATAGAATTCTCTCTTGCCAAACGATAATTCTTAGTAATTATCTTGGGGTAGCGGAAATTTGTAAAAATCTCCATACAGAGATATTAACAACATAAATAAGTTGTAACAAGCGTATAAAAATTTCGACGTAGTTTGATGAGAACGTATGGCTTAGTGGTCAGAGCGCCTGGTCGGTTTCCAGGAGGCGCGAGTTGGAGTCCAAACGCTACGTTCAAATTTTTATACGTTTTCTAAATAAGTACAGTTCAGATTACTAAGAAGAAAATTAATTAATAAAGATTAATTAACAAGTTTAGTTAATATTTGAATGAAATGCTAAATAGAAGCTGATACCTTTCAGCTCGTCGTCGTCTCTGGTGTAGAGTAAGCAAGCACGGCATTGAAAAGTGTGGGACGGAATTTCTTAACACTAGGTTCCCTCTGTCTACCATCTGTGTGCGGGATGCAGCGTGAAGCTGATACATTACGTAAATGACTAAAATCTTTCAAATAATAAATATTACATAATATCTAAGAATATTAATTATAATCTCTTTCTCTACAAAGAGTTAAAAATGTAGCGTTAATAAGTTAACCGGAGCATGAAGCAGATACTAAAGTTACAAAAATAAATGCACCCGCTGTGTCCCTGAATTGTGTTTTTTAATTCTACTGTAAATATTTTTAATGTGTTGTTGAATTTAGAGTTGCTATTAAAGAACAGTTTTAGCTATTTTTTTTAGTTTCACGCTGTATCTCACAAATAACTGTAGGTAGAGGGAAGTCTAGTGACACTGACAAGTGAAGACACTGTGTTCCCCACTTGCCTCCAAATTTTCGAAATAATGTGTGTTGAATGGAGGAATTGAACGCCGCGTTTTGTCTTATTAGCAGCTTATCTCTTAGCTTTATCTCATAAAAAATAAAAATTGTAACGAATTTCTACATTAAAAATAAATATTTATACCATTTTCGTTTTTTTTTATTTTTTTTACTGTGAATGTTCTAGTTTCTTTTCGGTGTATAGTGAATTTAACTTCTCAATCTGAAATATGGTAAAATTTCATTACTCTGCAACGCGAAAGTGACAAAGAACTCCTCTTTCCATAAAAAATATTATTAAAGGGAAAACAAAGTGAATTATTTTAAGAAGACGTGCACAGACTTGTTAGCAGTATAAAACTCGATAGACGAGAAGAAAATACAAACTACCGTAGTTAATCTGACTAAATTAAAAACGTTACAAAAATTAAAACAATAACCTTTATGGGAAAAATAATTGATGTGATCTTAATTGAAACAACGAGATCTTTAAAATTTTGTCGTCATACCTACATACTTTTTTGAAAATTTATGAAATTATGTATTTAAACATTTGGACTTTGCTAAATTTGAACCTGTATCTTGTAGAAATCGTTCAATTATACAATTACTTTCTTGACATATTTTTCTAATAAAATCAACTTCACGCTTTACCCCGCACTCAGCAAGGTAGGCAGAGGGAACCTAGTGTTAAGACACTCCGTTCCCCACTTTCTGCCAAATTCTAGAAACATTGCATGTTAAGTGGCAGAACTCAACGCTGCGCTTTGCCTCGACACCACAACGAAGAAATGGAAATATATATTAAGTAAATATTTCATCTCCTCGAGTGGGGCTCGAACTCACAACCAGTCGATTATACAGTCACACTTTGTGCCCCTGTGCCACGACTGGCCTCAAATTTCTCGTTTATATTTAAAACGTTAATATTTTTCTACGTGACATAAAACTGAAATATGAAATAACGCGTGGAATAGTGGTTTGATTGTGATTGTGACGCCTTTTCAACGTACAATGGTATTCATTCCAATAACAACCAATCGTTTACACTAGAAATTATATTATATTCGTTAACACCAGAAAAAATGTTTTATGATTAAAATATATTTTGAAACGTTGCCTTATATAACTAACATTATGTTTATTTACTTTATTCTTTTAGTCTAAAGTTCATTTAGTCTTGGGACTGTCGTGGCTCTGCGGCACGAGCGTATGACTGTAACACGATAGTTGTGGGTTTGGTTCGCTCTCGTGGGAAATATTTTTTATTTATTAACTTTGCTCTGTAACCAAGGCAAAAGCGCGTTAGAAAATATAGAAAATATGATGCGTGGGGTCCTCGTGGGCCCTACCATACCAGCTGAGGGTTAAGACATTTATTAAATTTATGCGAGTGAGAATCGAACTCACAAACTGTAGCATTATTAAATGAAATTAAGCTTCAAACTATTAAGGATATATGTATATAGATCTACGATATACTCGTAGACTTTAATAAAACAGGCTTGATTATATATGGATTCAAATCCATTTATAAAAGATTTAAATGATATCAAAGTATGTAATAAAAGATAGATAACTCTTTACAGATCACAATACGGAGTGCCTATCAATAATTGCCCTCATGTTCTCAACAGTCCGATCTTCCACTGTAGTGGCGAGCACTTCGTATCGCAGCGCTTAAAAGCACTTATGTTGAGGTGAACCGAAGTAGACCTTAATGGAACTGGGCTTTATATGATATATCTATAATATGAGGCCAGTCGTGGCACCGGTTCGGAAGTTTTGGGTTCGATTCTCATTCGACGAAAAGAATCGAAATATTTAACATTGTCATTTCTTCCTTTTGGTTTTGAGGCAAAGCGCGACGTGGAGTTCGGCCACTCAACACGCAATGCCTCCAGAATTCGGCAGATAATGGGGAACGGATGGCCTTAACACTAGTTTCTCCCTCTGCCTACCCTATTATGTGCAGAATACAGCGTGAAGCTGATAAAAATCTATAAGATGGGGTTGAAAGACTTAATTATTTATCTTTTATTGTATTGTAAATCAGTATAGTTGCAGATTTTGACTATCACTTATAATGATCAGTCCTTTGTGCAAATTCGACACTATGGTAGGTATGGTATTTCAATCTGTAAGCCTATGATATACTTATTTAGAAAACGTATAAAAAAATGATCGTAGATTTGATCGTGGATTAGAATCCGCGCCTTTGGATACCGTCACGCTAATTCAAATCCTGCTACGTTCTGCCAATTTTTTATACGTTCTCTTAAAAACGTTAAAAATAAGCCAATGATTTTTAGTATATTGTACTCTAGACGTAATTATCGTAAGAAAAAAGGAGTAATGATCAAATCAGCTTTACGTTGTATCCCATGTAGGCTGAGGGAACCCAGTTTCATTTTCCACCGAATTCAGGAGGCATTGCCTATTGAGTGACCAGGAACGAACAAAATATCTGATATTATAACCATTTTTCAAATATAAAATATGATATAAAGAGTACATAAAACGCAAATTCACCATACTAAACCTAAGCAAAAAAAATTAAAAAGAGCATTTACCATAAAAGTAGCGAATAACATACAAAAAACTGAAATCCGAAAAAAATATATATAATAGTGCATAGACTTGAATATTTTTTTCCAACAAATAACATTTCTTTACTATCTTGGTCATATAAAACCAGCCAGCCTTTCGTTTTCGGTCACAAAGTTTATTTACGCGACCATTGCTCATGCTCGGAAAGGTCTCGTTTTTACATGTCACAGACTCCGTAGCGTGTAAAGTCCTAGTGATTTGTGTGCAACTTGTGTTTCAGCTTCACGCTGTATCCCGCATGTAGCAGGGTAAACAGGTGAGTACAGTGTTAAGACACTCCGCTCTCCACTTTCCACTGAATTTTTGTAAGTTAATTTTTAAAATCCTTACCTTACTAATATTTATGCCTACTGTCTGATCTGGGATTGACTTGAGCTTTTAAATTCCTGATTATTGATAATGTATTTACATATTACCAATACTCTGTCTTTTTTAAAGCAAAATAGATATTACTTTTAATAATCGTTACTGAGAGCCCAAAATGTATTTTTTCATCAAATACAAAAAAAAATCAAAGGTGTGATTGAAAAGCGACGGTTGTGGGTTCGATGCCCAGTCGAGGGAATGAATTATTATTTCTTAAAATTTCATTTCTTCGATTCCCACCAAGGCAATAGCCCGGCGTTAAGTTCCGCCGCTCAACACGCAATACCTCCACAAATTCGGCAGAAAGTGGGGAACGGAGTGTCTTAACACTAGGTTCCCCCTGCCTACTCTGCTGTGTGCATGTGCATTTATTTTTAACTAAAGTAAAGATTTTAATTGTACATTACAAAACTGTAGGACAGTTGGTCTGTTATTTAATTTTATGTTGTTGAAAAGGAAGTAAAAGATGCAACTAGGTACACAGCCACGTCAATACCGTCTCTTCCTGGGGAAGCCGTTGAGTTCGAGATAACCTCATTTCCTGAGCCGCGGCAAGCCTATTTCATCTCGAATAAAAGTCAGTACGTAGATTAATCTCTTTTTAGTAGAATAAATCTTAGTTGTTAACATGTTCACCAGAAGGGGTTTCTTGGTTAGGTTATTGAATAATTTAAGTTTTAAATTTCATATTTGTATGAAAAATAATTTTGCATTTTGTAGAAGTACAAAATCTAATGGAAAACGCTACTGTATCCCACTTTCTCCCCAAACAGATAGTTATGGTGTATTAAGACACTCCGTTAAAATTTTCTGCCGTATTCCGGAGGCATAGCGTGTTGAGAGGCGGAACTCAACGACGCGCTTTGCGTCAACACCAGAGCGAAGAAAAGAAAATATAAATTTAAATAAACTCTCATTTTCTCGACACCAGAGCGATGAAAGGAAAATATTAAAAGTTTCATTTTCCCCGAGTGAGAATCGAACTCACAACATGTCGCGTTTACAGTCACATTTTATGCCCCTGCACCACGACTGGCCTGGAAAATAACATATATATATATATATATATATATATATATATATATATATTCATATTTTAAAAGATTACTGCATGCTTATACGATTCCATTTCCAGGATTGTTTGAGTAAAGCGTCTCCAAACTGAAGGCCTAATGGAATTACAAATAGTCTAAGAATTTTAAAGAGAAAGATATCTTCTGGAATCTCAAAATTCCAGTTACATTGTACGAAGATAAATAAACCAAAGCAAGTTTAACGACTTGCTGCGTAAAAGAAAGAGAATTTATAAAGTTGCTGTTTGAGTTCTTCCTCATAAATAAATAACGAGTTGAATAACTGGTAGGCACGTCCCATATCTTCATACAGCGACTCAGTTGGCATATATTACTTCGTGCTTTAATTTCCGTTTATCAGAACTTTGGTGCAACCCGCACCAAGACATATATTCAGCCACTCGCGTGGTTTAGTTATTCCTTGAGGACATAAAGCTTTTTTTAAGTAGCACTCATGTAGTAAGGAAGGCGGAGGGAACCTGGGAACCCATTTTTCCATTCATTCATCCATTTTTCATTGAATTTTGGCGGTATTGCGTGTTAAGCTAAGCTTTGCCTCGTCACCAGATCAAGGAAATGCAAATATGAAATATTCCATTTTCTCAAGTAGTTCTAACGTACAATCTGTTTACAGTTTATAGTCGTGCGTGCCGAAGAGCCACGACTTGGCGTTTATTTGATATTTCTATTATACGTACTTACATATATCATAATGTGAAATATTAAACTTTACTTAAACAAATAAAAAGCCACCTCGATTCATTTCATTCATAAAATACAGGAGACGCGTATACACAAAGAAAAATATAGTTTTCATAAAACTTTATGCTTTGCCAATTTTTTTCACCTTTAAAAATATCAAATCAATATAAAATCAGCACATCCTGCACACAGCAGAGTAGGCAGAAGGAACGTAGTGTTATGATACTCCGTTCCCCACTGTCCGCCGAATTCTGGAGACATTGAATGTCGAGTGACGCAACTCAACGTCATCCTTTGCCTCGATACCAGAGCGAAGAGATATAAATCTATACTTATAATAAATTTGTAGAAAAGTCGTTTCTGTACATTGAAAATATTTAAAAAAAATTAGCCAGGGTGTTAAAGGATAATTAACAGATTTCATTACCAACATTTTTGGAATTTTTGTCTGTTTGTCTGTTTGTCTGTTTGTCTGTTTGTCTGTTTGTCTGTTTGTCTGTTTGTCTGTTTGTCTGTTTGTCTGTTTGTCTGTTTGTCTGTTTATCTGTTTGTCTGTTTGTCTGTTTGTCTGTTTATGTGAACACGTATCATGTAAAAAATACACAATAAATTTAAGCAACTTTTATACATAAAAATTACAAATAAATCAAAGTAGCTTTTAGTGTTTATTTCATTGTAATCGCTTCACTCTATCAAAAGATATAAGTATTTAAGTTTTCAAGAAGTTAATATTTGAGATATTAAAAAATCGGCAAGTAACGCTATCTATTGACAAAAATAGTAGGTACTAACGAATCTTGATACGCTCTTTCATACACGTAACGCTATCACTAATTGCGATGGGATCTTAAATAGATAGCGCTGTGCATAAAAGAAAATATAGTTTGGAAAGGTTACCGCTACACTCTATCAAAAAATAATGTACTTAAAGTTTTAAAGATATTTATATTTGAAAAAAAAAAGAAACATACGTAATTATATCTATTGACTACACATGATACGTTACGTTTTTAAAGTACAATTGTTCATAGTACTAACTACAAAGTAAACTAAATTGAATTGTTGGTGAAGATTACCTTCGTAACAGTCTAGCTTAATTCTTAATTATTTAACACAGTGATAAAGAATGACTTAATATTCAAAGAAATATTTTGAATAGGTTCTTCAGTCCGTTCGTTCGTTTATGTTATTCATATTTTTTTAAGAAACGTATAAAAAAAACACTTTTGGCAGCCTCTAAAAAGTTGTGTCTCAAGAAAAAATGCTCTGACACTTTTTATAAAAATATCCCGCAGTATTATTTCATAACTTACCAGCGACACGTAACGGCATTGCACTATTGCACCTGTATGTTGCATGTATGTATGTGCCAAGGGTATTTTAGGGTACATACCTCAAAATTCTTATAAAATAACTTTGTTGTTTGTCCGTCTGTCCGTCTGTCAAGACTATTTTGCACAAGATCGGTTAAAGGTTAGATACCTCTGTAGTGGTTAAGAACAATAATTAATTTTATTAATTTATGTAATTTTATTTTTATGCAAATTTAATTTTTATTTTATATAATTTAATATCAAAATAATAGCTTGAGTAGAACCGAGCGCGCTTGACCTTTTGACCTATTTTTTGTTGCACCGGTCGCGCGGCGAGCTCTGCGTATGCGCCGGTGCACCAGTCCGAGTTCATACCGCGACGGCGAATGCACGCTTCCTTTTGCGCTTCTCGCTAATTACGCTTTTCTAGTTATTTTATTCGTTTGCTTATATAGCCCTTTCTATTTCGCCTTACTGTATATATAAACTCTTGTGCTCGCTATAATTCTTTCTTAAAACTATTCTTTCGTTATTTATTGTATTGTGCTTTGTTCTGTGTCGTGTAATAAACTTTAATAGTATATATGGTGGACTAATTATTTATCTCATCTAGTAGCTAATAACTTTGACTACCATAAAAACTATACCTCAATGTTCAAGTCTATATTCCTTTAGAGCACGAAAATCTATCTTCTAAATCATCGCAATCAAATGACGATGAAATATGAGAGTTTATGCTTTGTTTTTTGTCGCATTTTCTATCATAACTATAGGGTACTTCCCGTTGATATACAATTTCGAAATTTATTAAGAAGTTAAGACTTACGGCACTTATAAAGGAAAATTCCAAAATTATTTTTCAAAAATTGACTACTTATTTGTATTTGTGTCACAGAAAAAACCATTAAGTACAAATTTTAATCTGTACTTAAATTGATACAAAATGACAACTTAATTAGTTATTCTTTTGGTGTATCTCCATTCATGAAACTGGTACGAAAACTCTCGGGGCATGAGTACGACTTGAACTTGCCCGAAAATGTTTATTATTTTATAGATTATATAAAAATGCCTAAAAACGTGCTTTCTATGTATATTCTGTATACCAATTATATATTTAACTAATAATGTTACTAATTTAAAAACTGTACAGAAGCTAATATAAGTTAATTTACAAATAATATCGTGAGTACTTATCCAAATCAATTAATTAATAATTAAGGTTGTTTGTAATATATATATATATATATATATATATATATATATATATATATATATATATATTTCTTAAATGAATAATCATGTAATTCAAGCGGGCAAAGCCGCGAGCAGGCCGCTAGTTTTAAATAAATATTTAATTTCCTCGAGAGGGTGTCGAACCCAAAACCAGTCGGTTTACAGCCACACTTTGTGCTCTGTGCCACGACTGGCCTCATCATATTATATCATAATCTATATATATAAAAGGACTTGTGCTGACTGACTGAGGTAAGACGCACGCAGAGCCGTAACCGCTGAAGGTAGAAACGTGAAATTTGGACAGATGTTTATTTTCATATTCTGGACATCCACTAAGAAGGGAATTTGAAAAATTTTAACCCTAAAGGGATGAAATAGGGATTGAAAGTTTCTATAGAAAAGAAATTTAATTTGTACCGATTTTTATAAAATTTGAAATTCAGACTCTTAAAAATATTTTATTGAACACGTGTTTCATGGTTTTTAAGAATTTACCCCCTAAGAGTTCAAATAAGGGGTTGAAAGTTTATATGGAAAAATCTTTAAATTGCCACCGATTTTTATAAAAAATTAAATTCAGACTGTTAAAAATATTTTATTGAACACGTGTTTCGTGGTTTTTTTAGAATTCACTCCTAATAAGCGGGCGAAGCCGCGCGCGCACTCTAGTCTATATATATAAAAGGACTTGTGCTGACTGACTGAGGTAAGACGCACGCAGAGCCGTAACCGCTGATGGTAGAAACGTGAAATTTGGGCAGATGTTTATTTTCATATTCTGGACATCCACTAAGAAGGGAATTTAAAAAATTCTAACCCTAAAGGGATGAAATAGGAGTTGAAAGTTTGTATGGTTTTTTTTTTAAATCGGCACCGATTTCAATAAAATTTGAAATTCAGACTCTTTAAAACATTTAATTTAACACGTGTTTCATTGTTTTGTAGAATTCACCCCTTAAGGGTTCAAATAAGAGGTTGAAAGTTTATATGGAAAAATCTTTAAATCGCCACCGATGTTTATAAAAATTTAAATTCAGACTGTTAAAAATATTTTATTGAACACGTGTTTCGTGGTTTTTTTTAGAATTCACCCCTAAGGGTGCAAATAAGCGGGCGAAGCCGCGCGCGCCCTCTAGTTAAATATAAAATAGTTCACCAATTATTTAAAACATAAATCTAATCTTAATACCAAAATACTTGAGAGAATTCCTAATGGAAAAAACGACGATTAAATTTTCTCAACTAAGCTGAAGAGTCAACTTAGGTGGTAATTGGAGTATGAAATTCTAAAGTCGATTAACGTAGGAGTGTGTAAAACTTTCGAGGGTTCCGGTGGTTTATTCGAGGTTTTCTATATAGTGGATATATGTAAAAAAAACAGATCTGTAGTAGTATTGAAAATACTTCCTTTCCAAACAACTTCACTTTTCAAAATAATTTATAATATCAGGAAGAAGGGTCACTGGTATGTATAAAATGTACATATAATTCTCATAATATTATAACACTAGCGGCCCACTCATGGCTTCGCCCGCATACCATCTATAATACTTTTATTATGCGGCTTTTACCAACAGGTTAATGCATTCAATCATGAACACTACGTGGCTGTATGATAGGACGTCATCGGCGGCAAGCGCGCCCCCCGCGGGACTCGAGCCTAGGCTTGGCCGTCACAAAGCGTTGAATTATTTTAATTTTAAATTTTCTTAAAAAGTATACGTCCAAATGACATGCTATAAAAGCCGAAGATGATCTACATTAGATTTCCTTGAAGATGAAATAACTTTCGCTCGTAATTTTAATATACATGTGAAATAAAAATCGATGAAATATCACCTTACAATTTTCAAATATTTTTTGTCACAAAATGCCTTATTGTCACTTATTTATTCTTATAAATAAGTGACAATAAGGCATTTTGTGACAAAAAATAAAATTGTATATATGTGTCATATATATTGTATATATGTGACATAAGCTAGATGTGCAGCGCGCTTAAATCAATATTAAAGCAATTCTATGGCGTTCCTTATTATTGTTATTTCGTTATTTAAGGCCTACTAAGATTTACACCGTAATGTTATATAGCCTATAGCACTTCTGAAGAATGCAGCATTCATACATAGCAAAAAGAAAGTATAACCGTCTAATGTATCCAGAGACCTACGTTTAAACAAACAAACAAACTAGTAGACTACTTTTATAATATAGTAAATAATTATATCATATATTATAAAACAAACAAATTCTTCCCAAATATATCTTGTAATAAGAAACAAAGTTATACTATACTTTTTAAAACTGTTTAAGTCTGTGTCACTACTGCGCTGCTGTCTTCCATTTTGCAGCCGCTTTGTGATGTAAATTACGCTTGGTACGGTCTCTATTTTATATATTTTTAATCCAAACCTTGAAACTACATTAGTATATAAAATTTTGTTGTATTAATTTATAAAATCATCTTATGTACCAGCTGTGGCCAGTTGTAGTCCAGTGGCACACACAAGTGTGACATGCGATAGGTTGTAATTTGATGACCACAAGAGGAAATCAAATATTTAATATATGCAGTTACTCGGTCTGGTAACAAGGCAAAAATGCGGCGTTGAGCCCCACCACTCAACACGCAATGCCTCTAGAATTCGACGGAAAGTAAGGAACGGAAGTGTTTTAATGGGAACGGAATGTCCTAATACTAGGTTCCCAGGTTCCCCCTGCCTATGTGCAGTGTGAAACTAAAAAGAAATAAATATACTTTGTGTGCCTACTGTCTTATATCCATTTACTTAGAAATATGTCAAGTTCAATGATTTCTTGAATTTCCATTATTTATTTTGACTCAATCATAAACATGATTTTTTCTCTCATATAACATGTGTTTTTTTTATTGATGAAAAAAAATCTTTCATTTTAATATGTGATATTATACAGAATATTTAAAAAAATGACAATAGTTTCAGTGTAACTATCTGTTATCTCTATATATAATAAGACAGTAAAAATATTTTGTCTGTACATTTAGTAATTTTGACTGAAATGGATAGAGGGACACTTAAAAAGAATAATAGAAAGCAAAAAGTTTTTTTTTAATTTCTTGTCTGTCTGTCTGTCTGTCGACATATTTTTGTCCGCATTTTTCTCTGAAAGTACTGAACCGATTTACTTGAAAATTTCACCAATTGCTTTGTTTTAACTCAACTTGAGCACTAAAGTTTAGTTCATCAAAATCGGTTTATTAAAAAAAAAGTTATCGTCATTTGAATGAACTCAAGGCATTAGTTTGCCTGCGAACTAACGTTCGCAATAGCAATATAGCAATCGGGCTGGTAAGATTCCTGGCTAAAGAATGACATTCGAAACGTCTTGATTATATTACTGTTGATAAAAATATATATTTTTGAAGCACTATTATACAATATTTTATACAATAAAGTAAACAAAATGGAATTGTTAGTGGAGATTACCTTCATAAATCATAACAGTTAAGTTGAAATCGTAATTAATTCAACACAGAGATAAAGAACGATTTGATCTTCAAAGAGATATAAAAAAAATACATAGATTTTTTGGTTCGTTCGTTCGTTTGAAATAAATCTATATAAAAATGCCTAAAAACATCCTTTCTACGTGTACTCTGTAATATTTACCAATTGTACATTTAGCCAATAATATGTGTAACTAATTTAAAAACTGTACAGGAGTTAATATGCAAACATTACAGTTATTTTACAAAGAATATTATGAATCATTACCCAAATCAATTTTTTTATATTTAAGGCTGTTTCTGAAGCAGTACATTAAATTAATAAGTGACATCAGCACATTTAACAGAGCTTTAAAAAACATAACATAGGTAAAAATAACGTAATGTTACAAAAATATATACATATAATAAATAATTCGCTTTATGTATATTTTATGCATATCAAATATCAACATTGGTCATATTTTTTAGTTCGAAACAATCAAAAATTCTTATGGAAGTTACGATAATGTTGTAAAAAAACATATTAGAATATTACAGATTAAAGTAATAAAAAAATCATATTAGAAATCATTAGAGTTGTCAATCAATTCTGCTTATTAAATCAATAATCATTTATTTTAAGCGGGCGAAGCCGTGGACGGGTCGATTGGTCGATTATAATATCATGTGTATTGAAGATTAAACAACTTTCAAAAATATAATATTCTTTTATACATACTCGTACATACTTTTGACTTGTTTTAGTTAGATTCAAAGTTGCAATCGGAATTCCATCTCGTATTTCGTGTCGGTACAACGTACATACAAATATCAAACGGTTAGGCACCTGTCGATTCGTATCAAAATTTTTATTTTATTCGTTAAATCACAGATGCGCTACAATCCGAGGGATAAATTAAATATATCTGTCATTTTTCGTTATAATATTTTTTGATATTTGAATTTGCTGTGTTACTGTTATATAATATTTTTATGTTAATAACTTAGTACACATATATTGTATATACTAAGATATTAACATAAAAATAATAATTAATTAAAAAAACATAACATAGATTTGAAAAAAGAAACAGAAGTTAATTTACAGGGTGATAAGCGATCGTTGAATCAACGGTTTTCTATGGGTAGGGGACCTCAGTACCTATTCGTTCCACTCCCATGTACGTTCAGTGATTTTCAGCGGTTCAGCAGATATTTGCGAATTTGTTGTTTTTTGGAAAAACTCAGATTCTTTAAGAAAATTAGCAAGGCATTGCAATGCATTTAGTTTTTTATAAAACTATTTTTATTATAAGAGGCCAGTGGTGGCGCAGTGGCACGAGGTGTGACTGTAAAACCGACTGGTTGTGGGTTCGATCTACACTCGAGGTGATGAAATATTTACTTAAATTTATATTTCCATTTCTTCGCTCTGGGGTCGAGGTTAAGCGCGGCGTTGAGTTCTGCCACTCAACACGCAATGCCTCCAGAAATTGGCAGAAAGTGGGGAACGGAGTGTGTTAACAATAGGTTCCCTCTGCCTACCCTGCTGTGTGCGGGATACAGCGTGAAGCTGATTAATTAATTTTATTTTTATTATAATTTTCATCAATAATCTGATTTTTTCAAAAAATTCACAAGTTTGCAAATATCTGTTGAACGGCTGAAAAGAAGATATATGGAGGTGAAACGGAAGGGTACTGAGGTCCCCTACCCGTAGACCAACGTTGATCCGTCAAAAGCTTTGCACCCTGTATATCATACTGCCATTAGATATCCGAATTCTCAATTCAATTTGAGCGAAAAGTGAGCCAGTCAGTAAGGTTGTAAAATTTTTCATACATTAATTAATAGTGAAAGTAATAAAACAAACGAAGATTGTAAAAATATTTACCAAAACATTAAATTTTTCAATCTAAAAACATAAAAGAATGAATCTCGAGCATTACGCTCAATTCCAACTTTTTTTATTAAATGAAAAAGTTTTAATCGTTTCGAAAGGAGATGAAATGGAGTTTACGAAATAATTTCTTTCTAACAAAATGCATTGCAAGTGTCGAGTGCCTTCATTATCTACAACCATTTATGTGCTCCTCATTGAAACTTTTAGTTCAGTTTCAAAAGGATGAAAAGAAGAAACCAAACCAAGAAAAGAGACAATTTTACGCCCTTATTTTCTTCAATACGTCTTTAGTCTTGTATTCTATTACGAAAATGTAATTTTGGAACTTTGATTCGTGTTCTCTATTGAGTTGTATTAATTATTAAGGAAAACATATTTTACTTTGATTAGTTTTATTTTGTTTATTATAAAAAAAATAATGGACAAAGCAAGAATAAGCTATCACTACTGGAAAACAACATATTTTTTTCGACTGAAGTACAAAAAAACACAAATGATTTTGCTTTCAGTAGTAAGCGTTTTAAATGTATACACTGTACAAATATAATATTAATACATCTTCTTCCTCCTGGCATTAATCCCGGCGTATGTTACCAGGGTCTACCTTCCTGCTTAATCTACTCCACTGTACTGTATGTCCTGCATCACGACATCCAACCAGCGCTTTCTTGGGTGTCCAGAGGTCTAGCTCCAGGGACAGACATAGCAAGACACTTCCATGCGTCATAGTTCCTAGGCCGACGCGCAACGTGGCCAGACCATCTCAGGCGACGCTTTGGAGTTTGTCCGCTACGTCACCAGACCCCAAGACTACCTCGAATGAATGTAACGGTCAGACCGCGTTACGCCGCATCCACCTCAGCATCTTCATTTCATATTTTCATAATATTAATACATATGACAATAAAATATTTATAACTAGAGGGCGCGCGCGGCTTCGCCCGCTTATTAGGAGTGAATTCTAAAAAAACCACGAAACACATGTTCAATAAAATATTTTTAACAGTCTGAATTTAAATTTTTATAAAAATCGGTGGCAATTTAAAGATTTTTCCATATAAACTTTCAACCCCTTATTTGAACTCTTAGGGGGTGAATTCTTAAAAACCATGAAACACGTGTTCAATGAAATATTTTTAAGAGTCTGAATTTCAAATTTTATAAAAATCGGTATAGATTAAATTTTTTTTCCATACAAACTTTCAACCCCTATTTCATCCCTTTAGGATTAAAATTTTTCAAATTCCGTTCTTAGTGGATGTCCTGAATATAAAAATAAACATCTGCCCAAATTTGACGTTTCTACCATCAGCGGTTACGGCTCTGCGTGCGTCTTACCTCAGTCAGTCAGCACAAGTCCTTTTATATATATAAATTACTCCATATAAATTAAAAATATAAAAAAAAAAATATGTAAAACTTTACTATAAAAATGTTTAAAGTTGTACTTCGAAAAAAGAATGATAGAATACTGGCACAACTTCGAAATGCACTCGAAACTTTAAAATCGATCACATGTATTGAATACTGGAGTACCTTTAAACCTTACTGTAAGTAAGAAACTACGATGTGAAACTTTGAAAAGAGGAAAGATTCTCGTAAGAAGTGAAAAGTTGTAAATAAAAACTGGAACAGCACAAAGCGGGTGATATTTGAAAAATAAAATATACTTGTAAAGTATTTTTAAAATACGTTTGAAAATTCTGGAAATGGCTAGTCGTAATGAGAACGAACTTGTGTTATTTAAAAATTCAAAACAGCTTTACGCTGTATTTCCGCACACAGCAGGTAAGGCAGAGGAAGGTAATATTAAGACAGTCCGTTTCTCACTTTCCACTAAATTCTGAAGGCATTGCATGATCAGTGGCGGAACTCAACGTCGTGCTTTGTCTATACTCTCCAAAATACTTAATTGGTTTGATATTGTCCAATATTATGATGATATTTATATTAAATTGTACGGTGAACATTATTTTGTCAATATTAGGAAACCTTGAGAATATTAAATAAATTAACATGAAATCTGAAGGAAAAGTATATTATTTACATTTTGGATTTCTTTTTAATAAGCTTTTATTAGATCGTCCACAACCAAATATCTACTTGCAAGTTGTTAGATTTATCTTCTATTCATTTCTATGTTCATTTATCCCGCTTATAAATGTGTTTTTAGTTTTTTAAACTAATAGGCCAGTCGTGGTGCAGCGGCACGAAGTGTGACTGTAAAACCGACTGGTTGTGGGTTCGATCCCCACTCTAGGAGGTGAAATATTTACTTAAATTTATATTTCCATTTCTTCGCTCTGGTGTCGAGGCAAAGCGCGGCGTTGGGTTCTGATACTGAACACGCAACGCCTCTAGAATTCGGCAGAAAATGGGGAACGGTGTGTCTTAACGGTAGTCTTCCCTCTGCCTACCCTGCTGTTTGCGGATACAGCACGTATCCGTAGATACGTGAAGCTGTTATTTTTTTTAAACTAATAATATTTTCGTCATCTCTCTCTCCAAAAGAAAAGGTCCTTAAGTTTCCTTGTACATACTTTATTTCTAATACCATCATTTATTACAAAACATTTCTAATATCAATTTAAAAATTAGACAGATAGATAAGTAACAGTTATATAATTTAAATAATCAGGTACAAAATATCGTTTACATTTCTAGAGATCTATCTAACCTGTTATCGACAGTTGCATCTAATATTATATCTGCTTCGTTTGATGGAGAAATGCTATTGCGATTCAATATTATATGAACATATCAATGATATTGATAGATATATTTTCAAATTGAGGCCAGTCGTGGCGCAGGGGCACAAAGTGTGCGTGTAAATCGACTGGTTGTGAGTACGATTCCCACTTGAGGAGATGAAATATTTATTTTCATTTATATTTTCATTTCTTCGCTCTGGTGTCGAGGGGAAGAGTTCCGCCACTTAACTCGCAATGCCTCCAGAACGGTGTCTTAACACTAGATTCCCTTTGCTTACCCTGCTGTGTGCGGGATACAGCGTGAAGCTAAAAAAAATATCAAATTTATTCAATAGATACGTAAGCTACAGGTAGTTGTAAACTTTTTTCATGATATAGGTATATTTTATCTGATTTTATTTCTATACAATACATACAGCACAATAGATTTCAAAGTTTTGTTATTTATAGATGTTTTCCGATAATAAGATAACCCTTTTCCGCTTAAACAAACAAGAGCTTTTGAATAGAAGATATTAACGCTTTATAGTTATTCCAGCTTTGAGATAAATAATATTTGGAGAGAGCGGGAGAGGGAGATCTATTTTATAGCTGTCTTAATCTAATCTTGGTCCCAATCTACTAAAATAACATTTTTTTTAGAGATAGATAGAAAATAATATGATGCTTGTAGATTCTGTACCAAAACATTTGTAATGCTGACTTCAACGGTCTTAAACGGGTTAAAAAGTCAACTGAGTAGTTCTAATTAAAGTAATTCTGAAAATAAGAATGCCTGCAAAAATAATGTAAAAGATAAGAAAAGAAAAGGTAATAACAGGAATTAATCTATGAAATTACTAGTAGTTCAGCCTTCTTAACCTCGTATCTTCGGGTAAACGTCTCGAACGTGGTGTTTCAAATTATTAAAAATATAAAAATTCACAACTATATATAATAATATTATTATAATAAACAAACAATGAAATAATATTAATTCTAGAACTAACGAATAAGGTACAAATCCACAGAAAATAAGAAGCTAAAACAAGATAATTCGGCGTAAAAGACTTTCTGACGCCCCCGTGTGTGAGTTACACAGATACACACTTATTTCCAACGAATAAAGCTCATTTTACAAGTAAAATCAGTAATGTTAGGTGAAACGTGAAAGAGGTAAATGCAATTTTCCAGTCAGCCATCTCATTGTAAGTAAAGAAAATACAAAATCAGAGTGTTAGATAAAACTATTTTTTATATGTATTTGGTCAGGTCAGTCGTGGCGCAGACAAGGAAGTGACTATAAACGCGATAGGTAGTTGGGTCGATTTCCACTCAACGAATCGACATGATTAATATTTTTATTTTATCGCCCTGGTAACTATGCAAATTGCAACGTTGAATTCCGCCAGTCAACACGCAATGCCAGAATTGACGGAAAGTGGGAACTGCTGTGTTTATTATTATTTTTTTATAATAATTATAATTGTTATCGGGATGAATTAAAGTGCATGTCTATTAATGTTCAATAAAAAATACATTGCATATGTGTGAGATCGATTTTTTTTTGTAACGGAAAAAGACAAGGCAAACGAGCGTACGGGTTAGCTGATTGTAAATGATCACCGCCGCCCACAACCCCGTGTAACACCAGAGGAGCTACAGGTGCGTTGCCGGCCTTTAAGGTGGAGATAGACGCGCTTTTTGAAGGTACCCAGATCGTATTGACCTGTAAACATACCCACAGGTAGGAAACACTGTCACAGTTGAGTGGCGCGTGGAAGGAAGTACCTACGATACATCTCTACGCAAAGCCAATGTGTCAAGCTCTGCACAGATCATTGGTTCCCCAACGATTCGAACGGCTCTACGTTGATCAAATGGGCCAAGCTGACACTGGCGTGCACTAGCCTAGTGATGAGAATAATACCATACGAGGCCGAACCTGGGCCAATCGGTGTTTTGGAGTGAAGTACTGTCTCGCTCTGTTGATGACCCCCAGTTTCTTTGAGGCCAACTGGCAATCACTCGAAACGCTAAGGCCCAATGTGCTGATTCTGCGCGTGGCCATAAAGGAAGTGTTTTGGAAAACTGGCGATACGACAATTGGGATTTTTTTTTTGTGGTTAACGTGCAAACTTGTGTCTTCTTGGGATTGAATTGAACCAAGTTCCTTTCATCCTATGAGGAAACATTACCGAGGGATGCCTCAACCAAAGACACAATTTTATTTCGGAACTGGTCGACGTTTTCTCGAGAAAGACTTGCCCGGCCGAAGTAAACAGCGTCCACTGTGCTATCATCTGCATAGCAATGAATGCTAGAATCTTCTAACATGTCGTTGATATGCAGAAAAAACAACATAGGGGACTGCACGCAGCCTTGGGGAACGCCAGCGTTCACGGGCATATGTTCTGAGCAAAAACCGTAGACAGCGACTTTTATGCTGCGCCAGTGAGAAATCTGGCGATCCACTTGCATAAATTCTCGGGATGCCCATAGGATGAAACTTTAGCAAGGAGCGCCCCATGCCACACTTGATCAATCGCCTTTCTTCGGAATCGGTGAGTATTCAAATATAGTAGGTGTAAGGTGTGTAGGGTTATTTGATTGGCCTAAACCGGTTTATACTGCTTTTTGACAGCCTTACTTTCGCGAATCAGCCCTTCTGCACCTTGTAATTCTACCACTATGCCTCCTTGTCGAAGCCAAGTCCTCCCTGCATCCTGAGCAGTTCCCAGAGGAGAGCACCCCCCTCCCCCTAATAAACACGTTCATGGACTGGATAGAAGTATTATTACACCAATTGCCTGAAGAACAAATATCGGACAGATATAAAGTCAGGGCATCCTCTGGATAACTATATATATTATGGTAAAGATGTTTCTAAACAGCTTAATGCACCAAAATCAAAAAAATATCTGATAATACCTTGCATTCCAATATGTAGCAACTTTCACTCAAATTTCGCTTGTATATCGCTGCAAAGAGATTTAAAACCACTCAATGGATTTTAATCTCACTTGATAGATACAAAAAAAATTATGTAATATAATACGATGCACTATAATATAAACTGGTTAAATGTCATTTTAACCTTATAAAATATTTTTTGTTGCACATTTATTAATAGAAATGGTGACATAATTAATATAGGTACCTGTTTATTCATTAAAACGTAATGTAGATGACGGTATACCACAATTTGGCCTAGTTCCCTGGTAAATAACTGTTCCAACAAGGATCGAGATTCAATAGCAGTACGAGCTGACAACTCCGATTGATTTCTACTGTTAGCTCAATGCTTACCCATTTCACTGTCACAATTCAATATGGCCGAACATTGTTTACAGATAAATAAATAACTATTTTGCATTTAAATTGCTTGCTGTAATTAACTTTAATTAATGCAGTATTTGAATTCATTACGGAACAGTTGGTGGACAAAATAGAAAATTTAGATTGTATTTAATAATTAATAATAATTAATAATTAATAAGGTTTTGTAGTAATTAATATTAAAAATTAAAGAAATTAAGATAATCTTATTATTATTAATTTTTTATTTATTATAAGAAGATTAATTATATTATTTATTTACATTCGAATTATTTATTTTTCATTTATATTTTTTTCTCTAAAATTAAAATGATTTAAAATTTTTATAAAAAATAATTTATGTATTTAGAGGCAATTAATATCTATTACTTTTATTCAGTTTTTCGTTGTAGCTTCACATTGTATTCCGTATGCGGCAGGGTAGACAGAGGGAACCTAGTGCTAAGACACTCCGTTTCCCATGCACCACCTAATTTTCGAGATATTGCGTTTCAGCTTTCATTCAGCATTCAGTGGTAGAATTCGACGCCGCCTTTAGGAAAGGTTGAGTTGGGAAACTTAATGTAATTTAAGTCACCTGAACAGGCACTGTGGCGCGCCGTTATGCAACGACAGCCTCAATCTCGGTTATTCAATTTGTCTAAGCACCGTATTGAGATCTGTTATACAACACGAGATATCATTAAATTAAATAAATTAATAGGAAAAAATCTTTTTTCGAAAAATCTTTTTTTCAAACGCTCTAAAAAGGAGATTATTTTTCTTTTAAATTTTAACTATTAACTCATAATTTATATCATCATAAAAGTTTTAGTTTTTCCCACATAAATTCCGATTCCGCAAAAAACCGGGTAAAACATAGATTATATATTGCTCCACAAATTTTTATCTATTATGAGAAATTTCGAACACTACGTTGCTGCTGGTAATTTACTTACTACCTACTTGAGAGTGTTAATTTACATTGGATAATCCTATATCTTGAAATCTCGGTCTATATTATAATCTAAGAAGCTATGTGGACACAGCTAAGTACAGAGAATCGAGGCATTCCTCGGGGGAGGCGTTTACCCGGCTTTTTTAGGGTGTCCATACAAGTAAACATTTAAAAATTAAATAATTTAAATCTAAATTAAAAACAAATGCTTAATAATAAAAAAAAATGATAACAGCTAAATTGTTACTAGCGTTGTAATTTTTATTTTTATTATTATTATTCTTATATAAAGAGACTCGAGATCCTACAGTCAAACTCATGAACAGTTTTGTAGGACATAGCATAATTTCCTATGTATCTTCTATTGTAATAATAAATTAAAAAAAATAATTAAATACCAATATTTATTTTTTTATAAATGTGAATGTATCTCTGAAGTCTGTATGAAATTTAAATAAAGCTTTTTATTATAACGATTGTTTTGGGTTCTACTACATTAATAAAGGTGGCTAATAACATTTTTCTATATATCTTCCAAGTACAAACATAATAGTAAACAACAGATAATAAAAATCAATTGCTTCCAATTACATCAATATATATAAATAATGTAATATGTATTAAAATTTATCTAATAAATGCAAATGATAACGGTACGATTTTAAGACAAATTATGTATAATATCACGTATTTATTATGATATTAATAAGTTTATATACACTATTACAAAAAATGTTTTTATTAAGTATCATTTTTAACTATCTAAATTCAATGTTTTTTTTACATAGGTCACATAACTCTGGAATTTTAGAATTTTTAAAATAATTTACAGGAATATTCATTTCTTCGCTCTGGTATCGAGGTAAAGTGCGGAGTAGAGTTCCGCCACTCAATTTTTTGCTGATTTAATATGTGAATTAATCGTGTAATGAAGCACTATTTAAAAAACATCTAATTAATAACTTCCTTATAACATCCGAAATAAATACATAATTTAAAACAATTATTTACCTATCCATGCATACAATAAAAAAATATTACTCAAATGTTCCTTGCCCGAAAATTTGCAATTCCAATTACAACACAACGTTACGAATAATAGATTATTCACAAAATAACAAAATCATTATTAATGTTTCAGCAAAATTCTATTGTCAATAATGAAAGATGAACCTGTTATGTTTTTTGCTTTGTCACTAACTAAATATAATATTATATCCGCTATCTCTTCGGGCTGACCTAATTTTCCAAGGAGTGTTAGAGCTGCAAACTCTAGCATTACACACCATTGCCGTTCCTGTTTATCTACATCCGGCACTATATCGTCTATTTTAATCGGGTCTGGGTTCCTCGGACTCCTTTCGATCCAATGCTGCTTTAGACGTAGAATATGCAAAATTTTCTTTATGTAAATTATTTATATATTATTTTCTTTATGTAAAACTGCAGATGATGCAGCACTAGAAATATTCACGATGCAAGCCTTAGTGCTGATTAAATGTGGTGCCGCGAGGTTTGTCAGATATACAACAGCTCTTAAGTTGATAGCTATAATGAGGTCAAACATTTATAAAGTGTTGTATGAGAGTATACTCTTTAGGCGTACGATTCCAGCACAATTAACTAAAACGTTTAATTTTCCATACTGTGCTATAGTTTGATCCATAACAGATTTTACTTCTTCTTCTTTGGTTATTTTTGTATTAGTTTATTTTTTTCACATTTTAAGGCGATTGTTTCCAATTTGTTCCCGTTTCGTTTAACTATGACAACTTTGGCACCGTCTTCACAAAACTTGACGGCCGTAGCGGCTCCTATCTCTGAACTTCCACCAGTTATGAGAATAACTTTATCGCAAAACGCCATTTTATGTTTGTAAAAACTGTTTTATTAAAGCATCGATGTGTTATTATTATTAAAAAAATGTCGTATTCTATATAATAATACAACAAGTAACCAACAATGCCGTTAACATAATAATTTAAATATTTATGTTTCAATCTTTATATTATACATTAGTATAATGTTATCTTATTCATCTAATCTAAAATGTTATCAATCATTTTATACAAGTAACATAACCACGATTAAGAAGAGGAAACAACAAATTGAATATTTTACATTATACTAAACATATTTTCTAAATAATTGTAGAGTAGGCGAAAAAGTGTGGCGGGCGGTGTGAACTGATATTTTCCATGAATATTTAGTATGCATATTATACATAGAATATTGTTGCTGCATATTTTTTTATCTGTTTCGCTCTGGCACCTAGGTAAAAGCCCAGCGTTGAAAACACGCAAGCCTCGAAAAATTCAACGGAAAATGAGGAACGGAGTGTCTAAACACTAGATTCCCTCTGCTTACCCCGCTATATATGGGAGGCAGCGTGAAGCTTTTTCCAATTTTTCACCTAGCGGCTAGGTAGCCAGAGAGTGCCAACCGCTACCGTCTCTACGTATCTTTCACTTCGTCTACTGTCATCAATCTCTTCATACAAGCCCTCTGGATGATCCACAAGCTTTTTACGTGAACTTCGTCCAGCATCATTGATATTGCATTTTAAAAGGTCCTACGCCCCACTTAGGTTAGGTATCTCTCTACCTCTCTTACTCATTTGTCTTTTACTATTAGTTATCTACTCAACATACCGATAGATCATGATTAAATTATTTCAACAACGATAAATTCAAGAACATTAATACTATGCACTAAAACTGTACGTATATACAACAATAAAACTGTTTTTTACAAAAAAATTTAGTCACTAATTATTTTTAGAGGCCAGTAGTGGCGCAGCGGCACGAAGTGTGACTGTAAAACTGACTGGTTGTGGGTTCGATCCCCACTCGAGGAGATGAAATATTTACTTAAATTTATATTTCCATTTCCTCGCTCTGGTGTCGAGGTTAAGCGCGGCGTTGAATTCTGCCACTCAACACGCAATGCCTCCAGAATTCGGCAGAAAGTGGGGAACGCAGTGTCTACACTAGGTTTCCTCTGCCTACCCTGCTGTGTGCGGGATACAGCGTGAAGCTGATTTAATTTAACTTTTTATTTTTAACTAATTATTTTACGGAGAGATTATTATTACTTATTATTATTACAATTTGTTGACGATGCCAAAAATAACATTTATAGTTTTCCTGATACAAAAATAACAATTGAAATAGAAAAGTAAGTATAAAGGAAGCAAAAATAAAAATATTTTTTTCCTGTTTACCAAAACAAAAATTCAATGATCTTCGGAGTGCGTACTTAACTCGTGATTAAAACAAAATACTCGTGCCTCTTCGTTTGTTTTGTTAACAAAATGATTATTTATATCATTTTTAATGATATGAGATAATAAAAATATACGTTTAAAATTGATTTCGAAATATATATGTAAAAATAATAAGGCATCGTGGTGCAGGAGCACAAGGGGCTCGAATCTCACTTGAGAAAATGAAATATTTAATTTTTTCTTCGCTCTGGTGTTAAGGCAATGCGCGGCGTTGAGTTCCGCCACTCAGCGCGCAATGCCTCCAGAATTTGGCAGAAAGTGAGGAGCGGAGTGTCTTAACACTAGCCAACCCTGTTACTTTGCCTACCCTAGTACAAGCTGGATATAGCGTGTAGGAAATGCCCAAATTAATCTTACTATATTTTTAAAATCACAACACATAACAGTGTTGTCATTATAAACATAGTATAAGTAAAATAATGCATACAATTAATTATTTATACGAAACGTAATTAACAGTTTATCATACAAATAATATAAATTTAAATGTAAGTTTGTTTGTTACTCTTTTACGCCAAAACTACTTAACCGATTATCATAAAACTTTGTAATTATATTCTAAGAGGTATTAGAAAGGATATAGAATTATATTTTTTAAATATTATTAAAAAAATATATTAAACTTTGACTATAATATAAAAATAAGTTTGAGCAAGCAAAGTTAGTTTGAGTCTCTAGTACGTAATATTAATTTAAAACATAATGATTTATTTTTAAATATTACATACGATAAGATTACATAGGATCACAATATGTAAGCGCAACAGTCAATTGCGATTGAGATTGTGGGGTCAATTGCCACTGGAGGAAATAAAATATTGAATAGTTTCAATTATTCGCTCTGGTGTCGAGACAGCGGCGTTGAGTTCCGGTACTCAATTCGCAATGCTTCCAGAATTTGACGGAAAATGGAGAACGGAGTGATATCACGAAGTTCCCTCTGCCTTCCCTGCTTTAAGCGAGATACAGCGTGAAGCTAAAAAAATGTTCATTTGTTTAAAGCTTCATTTGTTAAAATTTTTTTAAGCTGTTTTCCGATCTATTTCCAGAAAATCACATACAAACAAAACCTCTAATGAGGATAAATTGTTATACTTTTTCAGAATCCCAAAAAGGTTTTAGAGGATTAAGATGGAGTGGTTTTCTTACCGGATTTTTATAACAGTGGAAAAAGTTAAAGTAAAACAACTTAATTAGACCCAAGTAGTAAGTGATGTAGGGAAGTCAGTATAGATAGATATTTTATAACCGCCACAGGTGTAGAACTCGCAAAGTTTCGACGTTGGGTCTATGTACAAGTTAAATACTTATTTAGAAAACGTATAAAAATTTGAACATAGCGGGACTCGAACCCGCGCCTCCTGGAGTCCCGCTACGTTCAAATTTTTATACGTTTTCTAAATAAGTATTTAACTTGTATATGAGTATTTTTCTTTCCTAAGTGTGGAATAACACATTAAAAATGTTTAAAAATATGTACAAGTTTTCATTCTAAACAACTTACAGGATTTTTTTTTGACTAGCATTATCATATCGATTGGACCTTCAGTATATTGTAGTGTTAAATGAATTTTTATTATTCTTTTTCATGGTGAAACAGAAAACCGTTTTGGAATTGGAATAAAATATCATACAAAGTCATACAACAAGCTTTTTCTATAGCAGGGTCGAAGGGAACCTAGTGATAAGACGCCCCGGACCCTTTTCCTCACGCATCACCCAAATTTTGAGACGGAACTTAATGCCACGCTTTGTTTACGAAAATAATTTAAAATATACTATTGAGTGGGGATTGAATCCGTAACCATTGCGATTACAATCTCACATTGCCCTACGTACTCTGTCGCCCTTCGTCATATTTATGTATATCTACGTCATATTTATAAAATATGATGAAAAGATAACTTTGGAGCTGACCATGGCACATATACTACAGATAGTACATCTATAAAATCAAAAATCAACTTCACGTTATAATCTGAACACTTCAGTGGGATAGGCAGAGGGAACATTGTGATAAGACACTCCGTTCTCCACATTCCACCGAATTTTTCGAGGCGTTGCGTGTTGAGTGGCGGAACTGAAGAGATTAATATATTAGAGTAATAACAATAATAATAAATCAGTCCTTCTAGTGCGGATCGAACCCACAACCGTCGCGTTACGTTCACATCTTTGTACCCTTGGGCCACGACGGCCTTATCTATGTACTTTTTTATATATTTACTCGAATACACAATAGTGCTCAGAATTTTAATATTAAAAAAACTCGTTCAAATTTTGTAACATTTTGCTGCTCCAAATTCACAGACCCGTTTAACAGATGCTGTAATAATACCCGTTAATACTGCAAAATATAACCTACATTTGAAAGTGGAGCAAAGTATGCAATTTTCAGCTTCACGCTGTATCCCGCGTGTAGCAGGGTAGGCAGAGGAATCCTAGTGTTAAGACACTCCGCTGCCCACTTTCTACCGAATTCTGGTGGAATTAGGTGTTGAATGGCGGAACTCAACGCTGCGTTTTGCTTCGATACCAGAGCGAATATTTTTGTATTTTTGTTTCACTCTATATTCCTTATGTATCAAGATAGCGGATGTTGCGGAACACAACGCCGCGCTATGCCACAACACTAAAAGTAAAGAATAGAAAATATTGAATATTTCATTTCCTCGAGTGGGAATCAAACCCACATCCTGTCGCATTACAGTCTCACCCTGGCCTCAATTTTCGCTTAGTGAGATATATACATGAAAATCTTTTTAATTCTCATATGTATATGCACCTAAAAGACAGTGGAGCTCCCGTTCAGCCAGCCACAAAGTGACATATTAACGTCGGTCTATTCATGAAGCTATGGCTGGTAACTCGGCTCGTGTGCGCCAGACAACTAATCTGGCAAATAGAATGAATTAAATCATTTTAGTTAACTATTTTAATACTACTAAACACGATTAAGATTATTTTTATTATTTTTAATGTTTAAAATGAGACAATTCGTGGCGTTTTTCCCACTTGGGGAAATGAAATAGTCAATATTATTATTTCTTGGTTTTAATGACGAGGTTTTAATAGAGCGGCGTTGTGTTCCGCCAGTCAATACGGATTTTCTCCAGAATTTGGCCGAAAATGGTGGAAAGCTGAATACCTCGATACCAGAGCGAAGAAATGAAAATATTAAATATTTCATTTCATCAAGTAAGAATTGAACCTACAACCTGTCGCATTTACAGTCACACGCTTGTGCCTCTAGCCATGACTGGCGTATTATAATGTTATTTATAATATTCTAATTTCCTTTCATCTCAATATTATAATAGAAGTTAATATGGTATTTCGTGAAAATTAAATCTTATATGAATATTCACTTATTTTATAAAAAGTTTTTTTGAATTCAAATTAAAATTTGCTCAAGTCTTAGTCAATGCTATAAAGGAAGACTCCTGTGGGAAAGCTTCGGGACTTTGCATCAAAATGTAGTTGTAATATTCAGTTACTTGAATATTACAACTATATTTATTCAACGAAGTTAATGTTGGTTTTTTTTCAGCTTAACAGGCTTTCAGCAGGTTAGGGTAGAGAAAGCCGAGTGTAAAGACACTCCGCTCTCAACTTTTCGCCGAATTCTGTAGGCATTGTGTGGTGAGTGGCAGAACTCAACGTCTCGCTTTGCCGCGACACCAGAACGAAGAAATAAAAATGTGAAAATATTTCATTTCTTCGAGTGAGGATCGTACCCACAACGTGTTGCGGTTACAGTTACACATCTGCGCCCCTGCGCCACGACTGATTTCAATATAATGTTAATACTGTGTAAGTTCCTTTTTTATTTTAAGTTTTGATATGAAACGCTAGAGTTTTAATAAAAAGTAACATACGATCGAGGCCATAAAGATTTTATGACATAAACAAACACGATTAGCTTATCGAACCAATTGGCGCAAGAAGATTAGATGATGGTCCATTATGATTTTTGTTTATAATATTTTTTTCAACTTCACGCTGTATCGCGCATATAACAGCGTAGGCAGAGGGAATTAGTGTTAAGACACTCAATTTCCACTAAGACATATCCGTTCCCCACTTTCCCCCAAATTCTGGAAGTATGGCGTGTAAAGTGGCGTAACTTAATGCCGCGCTTTGCCTTGTTACCACAGCCAACCAATGAGGTTATTAAATATTTTGTTTCGTCAAGTGGAATTTACACCCACAACATGTAGCGTTAGCAGACTACTGACCTCAAAATGCTTTCCGAATCCACGACCATAGCCTCCTCAGTCTCACGCTGACCCACCACGACGTCCTCAAATACTTAAATGTTACGACGTCCTCAAATACTGATATGTTTTTTGTGTTATGCATCATTATAAATATTAAATTCTACTCTTTATCTCTGTCGTACAATAAATATCATGCTTGAACACAAAAGACCAACAAAACACACACACACACACACACACACACACACACACACACACACACACGCACGCACACACGCACGCACACACGCACGCACACACGCACGCACACACGCACGCACGCACACACGCATCACACACACACACATACACATACACCAAATCGCGCACACTTTTTTCTCCACACTTTCCCCATTATACAGTATACGAGTACATACTTATGGACGTATGCACTAGAAACCACTAGTATTATTTTTTTACTAAATATTTATAGTACTTTTAAATTGTCTTATATTTCTGTATGTATTTATTTTCGCCTATGATTACGGTTGCTATACTGTAATCTTCTTTTTGTGTACTACTTACACAGGCCTTCAGCTTTGTGCAAGCGTCGGTCTCATATAATTGCAAATTGTATTATATGTGTATGTAAAGAAAAACTTAAGTTTTTGTAAATTCTTATTGTGTGAGAAATTAAGTTTTTATTATTATTATATTGTGTTATTAAAAATAAAAAAATAAAAAATCAGCTTCACGCTGTATCCCGCACACAGCAGGCAGAGCGAACCTAGTGTTTAGACACTCCGTTCCCCACTTTCTTCCGAATTCTGGAGGCATTGCGTGTTGAGTGGCAGAACTTAACCTCGACACCAGAGCGAAGAAATGAAAATATAAATTTAACTAAAAATCTCCTCGAGCGGGGATCGAACCAACAACCGACTGGCCTCAATATTAAAAATAACTAAAAATACTATAATAAACAACCAACCACAACAGACAGTACCTAGTGGAGCAAGCTTATGATCTCTCATAGAAGAGCATTTTCTATTCTCAAGAAAAATTGGAGTGTACGCTCTCAACGGCAACAGTTGTCACGGCGGTCCGTTCTCTAGAATTAAATAAGTCCAAAGTAAGTAAGTGTTTCATCTCAAATGATTTGTGAGGATTATTCGTTTTAGAAAATTGTGGATATTTTAATCTACAACTCTAATAAGTTTTTATATAATATATAGTAATGTAATCGATAGTGAAATTTGCTATTGCTATTGCTATATATAGCTATTGCACTTTATATTAAAAAGGAGAATTTTATAAAGTGGAGGTTTTAGAGTAAATCGGTTCGTATGGAATGTATAAAAGAAGTAAAAAAATAAAATATAAAAATAGAAAACAGAATGGCTTGTTTATTGATGATATGTTAAAAAAAATATAATAATACATATACTTATTTATTTTTAGGGCTAAATATTTCAATAGGTGAACAGAGCACTTATCTCTTTGTTGTCCGTCTGTCAAGACTATTTATCTCGAGATCGCGTGGAGGTATCCGGCTGAAATGAATATCAAACACTTAGGTCCATGGTCCCTCGAACCACAGAAAAAAATAATCTTGTCAACGTAATCAAAAGATATAAGCACTTGTGCATCGAAATTGCTGCATTTTGTATGAAATTTGTCGCGTAATCAAAACCTATAGGATACTTCCCGTGGACTTTTAATTATGAAATTTGAGATGAAATCAAAAAGAACTTGCAATGCAAATAAAGGAAAAATTCCATAAAGTGAAAATTTTTAGGTATTTTATAGAAATAATAATAACAAATTTATATTTGTAGTTGATTTCATACTAATTGAGTGCATACGCCAACAAATTTAAGTTTGTCAATTTTTATAAGTTACTAGAGGGCGCGCGCGGCTTCGCCCGCTTATTAGGAGTGAATTCTAAAAAAACAGCGAAACACGTGTTCAATAAAATATTTTTAACAGTCTGAATTTAATGTTTTATAAAAATCGGTGGCAATTTAAAGATTTTTCCATATAAACTTTCAACCCCTTATTTGAAGCCTTAGGAGCCAATAAAATATTTTTAAGAGTCTGAATTTCAAATTTTATAAAAATCGGTGCCGATTTAAACTTTCAACCCCTATTTCATCTCTTTAGGATTAAAATTTTTCAAAATCCTTTCTTAGTGGATGTCCAGAATATGAAAATAAACATCTGCCCAAATTTCACGTTTCTACCATCAGCGGTTACGGCTCTGCGTGCGTCTTACCTCAGTCAGTCAGCACAAGTCCTTTTATATATATAGATATTTCCCGTTAACCTACCGAAATTGATACGTAAGTCTCGGTGAGCGAGATCGACTCGCACATAATGATTTTTTCAATTATTTCACAGATAGGTACGTTATATTTTTAAAAATTTTAATAACTTTACACTTAATAATTTACAATTAATAAATATGCACATATAAAAGAAAATTCTGTTTAGTATTGTTGTTTGTTAAATATTTTCATTTCCCCGTTCTGGTTAAGAGGAAAAAAACCAGCGTTGAGTTCCGCCACTCAACGCACAATGCCGCCTGAATATGGCGAAAAGAACGAAACGGAAGTGTCTTAATGGGAGCAGAATATCTTAACTCTACGTTCTCAGGTTCCTGTTTCCTGACATAAATTTTCTATTAGAATTTATTATAACTATTAGATGTCTTACAAAATCGTAACATCAATAATAAATTCCAATATCGGCTAGTTTACTACACACAAACAAAAATATCCATATTTATAGATAAGAACAAAGGAATGGCAGCGATCTCCACGCGAACACTTTATTGGTATTAAGTAAATAGTCCTGAAACCAATTCCCAAAGGTCAAAGAAAGATGAAAATAGTAGAAATAAGTTTTAGAAAAGAATGTTCAAAAGAAAAGAAAGAAGTTTCATGTTTCAAACACCGAGCCCTTTCTTGTCCACATTGATTTCTTTTAAAAGGGAACTTTGAGAGGGCTATTACGGAAGCTTACGAGGGTTGTAAGGTAAACAGAACGAGCTCTTGGAAACTTGAATTAATTTTGGGGGAACTAATTACGACTTCCTTTCATCTGTTTCCCATGATGGCTGTGAATTATGTATGTAATGTGAAATTAAATGGGAGATCTATTATATTAGGATAATAGATATCAAAGATTTTTTTTCTGTTAATTTAGATACTTTATTGTTGGGCTGTAAAGGCGATAGATTGTGGATTCGATTCCTACTCGTAGAAATTGAATATTTTATATTATCTTTGCTCTGGTCTTGAGGCAAAGCGTGGCGTTGAGTTCTGCAACTCAACACGCAATGTCTCTAAAATTCAATTTTAACACTAGATTCCCTCTGCCTGCCCTGTTGTGCGGGATACAGCGTGAAGCTAAAAAAAACAACTCGACAAAATAAAAATGTGCATAACCGATAAATGTAAAATAAATAAACATAAAAAAAAAAAAAAAATCAGCTTCACGCTGTATCCCGCACACTGCAGGGTAGGCAGAGGGAACCCAGTGTTAAGACACTCCGTTCCCCACTTTCTGCCGAATTCTGGAGGCATTGCGTGTTGAGTGGCAGAACTCAACGCCGCGCTTAACCTCGACACCAGAACGAAGAAATGGACATATAAATTTAAGTAAATATTTCATCTCCTCGAGTGGGGATCGAACCCACAACCAGTCGGTTTTACAGTCACCTCGTGCCGCTGCGCCACGACTGGCCTCAAAAATAAACATATTTAATATAAAATTGTTGGCCATTGAATATTTAATTTGTAGAAACATTTTCAAACTGTCGCACATCTCGTCACTGTGAAAAAGCACCGCCTTAATAAAGGCGAGTGACAAATGACGACGGTTCTGACGTAGGATTAATACAAACCAGAAATAGTATTTGCATATAGTGTTACTTACTAAGTATATATTTTTAGTGTTTGTTTTTTCTTTTTAATAAGCAAATTGTTTGGTTTTGAGGCCGTTGTGGCGCAAGGCACAAGGGTGTGTCCGTAAACGCGACGATTGTGGGTTTGTTTTACATTTGGGGGAATGAAATATTTAATATTTTTATTTCTTCACTTAAGTGACGAGGCAAAGAGCGGCGTTGAGTTCCGCCACTCAATTCAAAAATCCTGCAGAATTCGGCGGAATGTGATGAACTTCTTAACACTACATTTTCAGGTTTTCTATGCCTATTCTGCTATGTGTGCTATTGGGTACACAATGTAAATGTAGACAATGAACACAAAAACATCAATTATCTGGATTTAGTATCGGTTTTAATACTACTACTAGCTTCACGCTTTATCCCTAGGGGGCAGTCAGAGAGAACGGAGCGCCCAACGATACGGTCTCTACATACCTGTTTCGCCTCGTCCACTATCATCAAACTTCATACATACCCTCCGGGGGGTCCTCATGTTTTTTACGTGATTTTCCTCCAGTATCTTCAATACTGTGTTTTCGAAGGTCATCCGAGGTCTTCCCCTACCTCTCTTATCACTCACTTTTCCATCTTAATTTTTTTTGCCATTCTTTCATCACTCTAACGAGTATTCGACGTACCCAAATCAGCTGAGCACGTTCTTCTACATTCTCACCGTGATATCTTCGCTAGTACCTGCCATTCTGTGTACCTCTTCATTGCGGATTCGATCAGCTAAGCTGACCCCACATATCCTACGAAGACATCACATCTCCACAGCATTCATCTTTCTTTCATTCTTCTTCTGTAATACCCTCGTTTCGCTGCCGTATAATAGAGTCGGTACCAACACTGCATTGTGTACGGCCAAACGCGCAGCTGTGCTGACGTTTCGCCGTCTCATCAATGCAGCTAAGGCTCCGTTAACCTTGTTACCGGCAGCAATACGCCTTTCCACATCCATCTCGTATCTTCCCTCTCTACTGAACATACTTCCCAAATATACCATTTCATTCACTTGTTCTAATATCTTACCATTTAAACTGATTTTGCATTCCGTCTTTTCTTCATCCCGTTCAAAAACCAGAACCTTTGTCTCAGTTATATTCAGGATTCATTTTTACACTCTATTTTAAGAGTGATGACCAATGCCTGTAACTCGCATTCTGATGATGCAATGAGCACTGCATCATCTGCGTATAGGAGGCAATTCACATTTAAGTCACCTTCACTTCCATATCACTTTGTTTCACTCTTTGGTTTTTATTGTTTTTATTTATATTATTAATATACATCAATACTTATAGTAGATACACATAACAAATAATAATTATTAGAATCGCGATTACTATTTTATTATAATAATATAATATTAATTCACTATACTTTAGCTGTGAGCAATCATTCATCAATGATACCATGAAATCTACAGCAATCGTTTTGTATGCAAATTCACTAATAATCTAAGCCCTGACGAAATTTTGATTATGGTTGGAAAGGAAGCGTTTTTTAATTGAAATTATGAGCAATCTTGCTTGAGGTGGAGGAAAATTATAATTTCCAAAATAATTTATTCATCCCAGCGTATTTACGTTTAATTGTTGGTATATGATGGTGTTCAATTAAATTATTTTTACATATTTTAGATCTTTTCCTATCATATTATAGATCTTGTAGCGTATTTAAAATAAAACCTAGAAACATTCACAAATATATCTTTTTTTTAGGGTTCAGTTTCTCCTAACGAAAAAACGGAACCCCCTTAACGATCGCTCTGTTGTTGTCCGTGTGTCCTTCTGTCAAGACTATTTATCTTAAAATTGCATTGCATGAATCAAGCCAAAATTAATGTCAAATATTCTACAGACAGAAAAAAATCGTTATTTCTGCATGTTTTATGAAATTCGCCGTGTAACCAAACCTGTATAGTATTTCCCGTGGGCCATCAATTAGGATATTTAGCGAAAAATTACAACTTGTAAGACAAATAAAGGAAGAAATTCAAAAAGTGAAAATTTATATATATTTCATAGAAAACAAATATTACAATCTTATAATTGTAGTTCATTTTATACAAAATGAATACATACATCCGTAAAATTTTGTCAAAAGTTTGTCAACTTTTATTTTACTTCCTGTTGGCATAAAATCCTGAAATTAGTACAGAGCCCTCGGTATGCGAGTCCGACTCGCATTTTGACCGGTTTTTTTTTTCAGCTTCACGCTGCATCTCGAACATGACAAGTAGGCAGATAGGATAGGAACCTGGGGAACTAGTGTTAAGACACTCCAGCTCCATTAAGACACTCCCGTTTCCCACATTTGACCAAATTCTCGAGGCATCACCTGTTGAGTGCCGAAACCCAACGTCGCAGTCGTTACCAGAGCGAAGAAAATTAAAATATAAAACTTCTATTCCCTCAGATGGAATCGAAGCTACAACCGTCGCGTTTACAGTCACATGCTTGCGCACCTGCGCGAAAAATACCTTTTAATTACAGTTATATGGAAAATTATAGGAAGACAAAGCCTACCCCTACACCATTCGTTTCATTAGTAATGCACAAGAAGCTTAATTAAAATTCAATTTCATGTGACCACGTTCATTTTCATTAAAAGCTCCGCCTTTGTCTTTCTACGTATTTAATTTAGTAGGTTATTTGTTCTAACAATAGAAACAAATATTCTCATATAGCAAATTATAATCATATCGCATTAATATTATAATGTAAGTGTATGTAAATGTAAATGAAAATGTTTGTTTGTTACGCTTTCACGCCGAAACTATTCAACCGATTATTATGAAACTTTATACACATATTGTTAGAGATATTACAAATAACATTGAATACATTTCATAATAATATTATGTTTTGGCTATAATATAAAAATAAGTTTAAGCGAGCGAAACCGCGTTGGGGTCTCTAGTCTAATACTAGCAAAAATTATTATGGTTGCTCAAAAGTCATTAAAACCAACGTTTCACACCGACTGATTATACAAATATGCTTAGAAATTTTAAACATGCAAATTTTAATGCAATTTTCAAAATGCTACATTTTAGCTCAACAGTCTAGCGCTCTCTCGTATGGTGATAAACAAAAAAGTAATTCAAACTTTAAAATTTAAACGCCTGCAGGGATAGCTTTAAACTGTAAACGCAATAATAGTGGGTTCTATTCCTACTTGGGGGAATAAAATTATATTAACTTTTCGCTCTGGTGCAATAATAATCTATAGCGTTGAGTTTCGGTATGTAGCAGACAATGACTTGAACTCGGACGGAGTGTCTTAACACTAGATTCTTTCTGCTTACTTTACAATATGCGTGGTAAAAGCGTGAAGCTATAAAAATATAATAAACTTGTAACTCATCTCAAAAGTGAAAATTTACAAAATATTAACAGGTTTTTGTTCTTCTTCCTCTGAACGTTACGCTGCATTTAAATTGCAAAAGGGCGCGCTATACTCTATCATAATTACATTGAAACAAAAATTTGCATATTTTCTACATTAGAGGTATTAGGGCCAGTCGTGATGCAGGTGCACAAAGTGTAACTGTAAACGCGACTGGTTGTGGTTCGATTTCCACTCGAGGAATTGATATATTTATTTAAATTTATTTTATTATATTATATATATTATTTATTTTATTATATATTTTTCTTCGCGTCCAAGTAAAGCGCTGCGTTGAATTCCGCGACTCAACATGCAATGTCTCCAAAATTTGCCTCCAAAAAGTGGGCAACGGAGTTTTTTAACACTAGGTTTCCTCTGCCTACCCTGCTGTGTGCGGGATACATCGTGAAGCTGATATTTTATTTTTCACGTCAGTTTCAAAGAAATATATTTTCAAAGAAATTTTCAGTATATAAAACAAAAAAAAAACAGCCATACCCTACATTATTACCGTTATTTCGGAAACAATTTCGTCTAATTATACCAGTTTCGTCTGTTTACACTGTGGCAATGGTCCACGTTTTGAATAAGGCTTGGATGTTCACCGGAGCGTCTATCATTTGATTATGAGGTCGGCTACGCCCTGTGACCATTAAAAAATAATAATCGTTCAAAGAAGCGATTATAAACTTGAGTTGATAAAATTCTATTTTGAATGGTACTATTTTAGTTCGTATGGGTTAAATAGAATTTTCATTGATTACTTATAGGGCGTCATGGTGCAGGGGTACGAGGGTGTGACTGTAACGCGACATTTGTAGGTCCGATCCTTAACGGAGTGTCTTAACACTACGTCCCATCTGCCTATCCTGCTATATGCGGGATACAGCGTGAAGCTGATAAAAAAATATATATAGTAGACCGAGGCGAATCGGATCATAAGTGAATAGGATCAATATAATAAATTTGTTGATATTTTTTAAGGCCAGTCGGAGCGCAGCGGCACGAGGTGTGACTGTAAAACCGATTGGTTTTGGGTTCGATCCCCTCTCGAGGAGATGAAATATTTACTTAAATTTATATTTCCATTTCTCCGCTCTGGTGTCGAGGTTCGGCGCGGCGTTGAGTTCTGTCACTCAACACGCAATGCCTCTAGAATTCGGCAGAAAGTGGGGAACGGAGTGTCTTAACACTAGGTTCCCTCTGCCTACCCTGCTGTGTGCGGGATACAGCGTGAAGCTGATTTGATTTTTATTTTATTTTAAATAACATGAGACAAATAACTCAAACGTATAGTGTCTTACTTCCCTCTTTCCAACCCTTATTACTCGTCAACGGTAGTTTTTTTGATTCGTTTTTTGTATCAGTTTCCGCGCTGCTCTACAGATTAAAGTTGTGGGGTGTGATATGGCATTTTGGCATTCTTCTACTTATAATATATACTACTTACTTATAATTTCATAAAATAACTAAGGATTTATGTTAAAGCTTTAATTCATACATGGTAGGAAATATATTGACAGTAAAAATGCCTATTTTAGAATACATTTTAGTTTTTAAGAATAACATAATATGATTACTATTGAGCCAATAAAAAAATATATAGTATGTTTTAGTATGATTTTCATATTCTCAAAAAAAAAATATGATTCAATTAGCCTCGGTCTACCCTATTTATTTATTGTATTAAAAAATTAAATTAGCTTCACGCTGTATCCCGCACACAGCAGGGTAGGCAGAGGGAACCTAGTGTTAAGACACTCCGTTCCCCACTTTCTGCCGAATTCTGGAGGCATTGCGTGTTGAGTGGCAGAACTCAACGCCGCGCTTAACCTCGACACCAGAGCGAAGAAATCGAAATATAAATTTAAGTAAATATTTCATCACCTCTACTCTAATTTATTATATTAAAATGGCCCTAAATTGTTTTTTGTCTAATTCATATAATATATGTTTATTAAAACTTGTAAGGTCGTCGTTTGTTGGCACAAATTATTGCAGCCTTAAAGTTATTAGGGTTTTTGTAACTTTGTAATATGGAGGCCAGTCGTGGCGCAGCGGCTCGAGGTGAGACTGCAAAACCCGACTGATTGTGGGTTCGATCCCCACTGGAGGAGATGAAATATTTACTTAAATTTATACTTCCATTTCTTCGCTCTGGTGTCGAGGTTAAGCGCGGCGTTGAGTTCTGCCACTCAACACGCAATGCCTCCAGAATTCGGCAGAAAGTGGGGAACGGAGTATCTTAACACTAGGTTCCCTCTGCCTACCATGCTGTGAGCGGGATACAGCGTGAAGCTGATTTATTTTATTTTTAATATGGAGTCGAGAGAGGGTTTTAAGTTATTAAATACTTGGTATATTTAGTTATTAAATATTATATATTTCTATTTCATTATTGATAGTAAACTTGGAATTAAGACCTGATATAGAGATAATATCGCTTTGTTGTAAAATGTAGAAATATTTAAATCACAAATTTTTTTTTTGGAAGAATAACTTTACAATAGTAACATTTACTATTATACTTTGAAATTAAAGAAATTATAAAACAAGCAAAATGGGTTCTTTAACTTAGCTTATATCAATGACGTCAGCTTTTCAAATTTAAAAATCTCTTGTGTTTTCCTTTTGAAAATTTAAATTTTACTGGTACTGTAATCAGTTTTGCAATTTGTTAGATATATGATGCAAATATTTCGCTCAACTTCACGCTGTATCCCATACAGAGCAGGTTAGCCTGATGGATTCGGCATTGCGGGTTAAGTGGCGGAACTCAACGCCGCGCTTTGCCTCGATACCTACTATTAATTTTTTATTACAACTTAATAAATATATACATCTTATTATTATTTTTTTATTAGAACTTAAGAAATAGATACATCAACGTTTTTTTACATCCGTACACATAATAACTGTCAAAACGACTTTGTAGTGATATGGTCCCGTCGGTCCTTTTTATCTTACATAAATCTAAACTTAAAGCTACTTACAACCGTTCCAGATTTATCCTATTTCCCTTCTTTTCCTGATAACTTTGAGTATCAATAATATTTGATATGTCTATGGAAACCATTTCGACAAAATCACTTTTATTCATATTATGTCTTTTTTTTTTTTTATTAATAATATTTTGTCTACATCTTCAGTCTTTCATAATTCTAAGTCAACCGGAATTAGGCCTACCCCATGAATTTTCATTTCCTGGATTGTGTCGACATATGGGTAGTTCTACAAACTAAGGACGAAAATGGATCTGTTTTCGGCCTGACATTTTTTATACATTTTAGTCGCGGAATTTATTCTAATAACACGAGTGTAACGTCCTTTAGTATATACTAAGCGAAACAGTCAAAATATTTGATAGTTTTAGATTTACGGCTGTTTAAAGAAAATTAAAGCGCAGGAAACTGAGTATGTCGCCAGGTAACCGAGAGAAACTACAAAAAAAAATTAAAATCAACATTTATTTATTATATTAGCTTCTTTATATGAATTTGCATTGAAAACTAATAAAATTTTACTTTAAACATGGCTTGGATACTTACACCTAAACAGTTTTGAACGGGAACTTACTCATCAAATGATCATTGAGCATTATATTTATTAACGTTATTCTAAATCACAGTGTGTAAAATCTCTTTTAAAGATAAATTAACAATATTAATGTACGAAATCTACCACTAGACATTCAGTCTCAAAATTATGCTTAAATCTTTTAACAGTAAATAATAAATGTGACAATATCGTTACAATAACTCTTTGAAAGTCATTTTTTGTAATCACGTCCGCTAAACATCCAGAGAATTTAAATATTGTAGATTTGCCTTTACTACATCCATCTTGTGCCCAATTATAACATACTAGACACTGGACCCAGTCATTTCCTGTCATATCTTCACTGTAGAGAATTCCACAAGTAAGGCACTCACAATTATTAAACTCATAGTTATTATTTTTCTTTTTTTTTTATTTTTGATTATCAGCATCTTCTACTTTTCTTCTTTATTGTATTAATGTCTCTTGTGATAGATCTGGGAAAAGGATAGTAGGGTCAATTTGCAAAAGGCATGGTAGCTAGAACCTCTGGATTTTCCAAATTTAACGTAAGATCACTTGCAACACTTACATCATCACGCTGATCGGTTGAGTTTTTTGTAATTATGTTGATAATATACGGACTTGTACTTTCTATCTGCTGTGAAACCTCCATTTCATAGACGTCATCAAAAATTTGCCTTGATTTTGCAGCATATGGTGCCCCTTTGGTTCTCAATTAGACAGGATCCTGAGACCAGATTCCTGAGAATTTTTGCCTAATATTTAAAAAAACACAGTGAATTCTAACATTCAACCAAAATTACGCCTTGCTAAGCCTCCGTGTTACCAAATTACGCACTAAAACGCTATAATTACACATATATTTCTTAATTTCATAAAAAAAATGCTTACCAGGATACTGTGAGCTTGACTGATTTTGACGCTACTTCTCTTGCCAACTGACGCATCCTGGCTAAAGAACGCGTTAGGTGCGTACAGATAAAAGATATTCTTTGTCTCTTTCGTGGTAGGATTCACTAGGCTGAACGGCAATAGCGTACGACAAATAGAATATCGGATATTCACAGATTTAACATTGAACAGGATCCTGATATGAAATGGTGGGGACAAAATGTAAAGACGATTTTGTAAAAAGTTTTGAGAAATTTTATTACTATTTTATTCTCCCTAGTGAGATAAAATTGTAAATATATGAATTTAGGTTTCAATTATGACCTTTATATAGAAGTAAGTAAATCACGACACATTTAGAACTAGATTTCGTTCGAGGGACACGTCAGGATGCTGAGAATTTTGCACTTTGAACAGTAATTTCGTTCAGAAAATAATTGTAAATATTTATTATTTTTAGTGACCAACTAAAAACAATTGTAAATTACAGTAATGAAAGGCAATAAATGAGTTTAAAACAATTTGTCATATATATTTCGGCCGAGCCGCGCAAAATTCCTGAATTTGTAGAACTACCCATATGCGTTTTTTGCAATTGCAAATGCGTTCCTGTGATAAAGGATCTTGACAGACAGACAGGCGGGCGGACAACAATGTGATCTTCTAAGGTTCCTTATTTCCTTAAAAAGGTACGGAACCCCAAAAAAGTCAAGCTAAGTCAACACAATCAGAAGATACGAGCGTTTATGCATCGATTTTGCGGTATTTTGTATGAATATATATGTAATCAAAACCTATAGCATACTTCCCGTGGACCTACAGGGATTGAATTTAGTGCAAAGTGCAACTTGGCGAAAAGTGCAAAATTTATATGAATTTCATAGAAAAAAAAATACCAACTTATATTTTTAGTTCATTTCATACAATATAAGTGAATATATCCGTAAATTTAAAGTTGTCTAGATCAACTTCCTGTTGACCTACAATCCTGAAATAGGTACGGAAAACTCTCACTTAACCGGTTTTATTTTACTTCAAAATTTTCCTTCATAGCGAAAACTCGCTTTTGTTAATATCCTTTCAAATAGTAGTAGAAGTATAAAACAATACATAAAAAGAAACAATCACATCGACACACTATACGGGCGACCACGAGCGTAATCTCTTAAATAGATTTGAACTTGGCAACTCATTGGAAGTGCAACAGAGCGCACTTCGTACATCTATTGCTATAGAACCCATTGTGTGTGAGTAATTACTAGCATCTGAGGTCTCGGGACGGACAGATGTTCCTATTGTGCTGAATGTATATCGTATATATGTACGGTTTTTAGGTAGGGGGAACCTGGAAACCAAGTGTTAAGATACTCTGTTCCCAGTGAAATACTTCCGTTCTCCAGTTTCCAACGAATTGCGATGGTATTGCGTGTTGAGTGGCAGAACTCAACGCCGCGGTGTTTGGCCAACCTTGTCTGGCCAATCTGTCATCTTAACACTTGGTTCCCTCTGCCTACCCTGCTGTGTGTGGGATACAGCGTGAAGCTGATTTATATCAGAATTCACGTGATTGATAATACACAAATCTTTATCTGTTAGGTATATACTCAAAAATAAAAAATATCTAAAATAAAATTAAAAAAGAAATAATTAAATCAGCTTCACGCTGCATCCCACACGCAGCAGTGTAGGTAGCGGAAATCTAATGTTAAGACATTCGGTTCCCCATTTTCAGCCCAATTCTGGAGGCAATGCGTGTTGCGCGGCAGAACTCAACGCCGCGCTTTGCTCGGCACAAGAACAAAGAAATTAAAGTATCAAACATTTAATTTCTCGAATGGAAATCGAACCCTATCGCGTTCACATTCACACGTTTGTACCGGTGCGCTACGACTGGTCTCACTGGTGTTTATTTATATTATAATATAAAATTATTTTATAATCAGTTTATAAATTGTGAAAATAAATTATTTTTCGAACTCACAAAAGGTTCTCGACATCCAAAATAATATATCATTTGTTTATTCAGGTAACTGGTATAAGCTCTGTATTAAGTTAAGCTGAAGTAATGAAATAACAACGGTGTTTAAGGAAAACAAATCATACTCAATTACATTTTCATTTCATCTTCATCTTACAATTTGCGAATGTGGTTGTAAATTACGTCTTGGGTTGTAATTTTTTTTCAAATTCACACCGTATACCGCATGTAGCGGGGCACTCAAGGGGAACCTAGTTTTAAGACAGTCCGTTCCCCACATTCCACGAATTTTCTGCAAACTATTAAAAAATTTACAGACTATTAATCTATATATATAAAAGGACTTGTGCTGACTGACTGAGGTAAGACGCACGCAGAGCCGTAACCGCTGATGGTAGAAACGTGAAATTTGGGCAGATGTTTATTTTCATATTCTGGACATCCACTAAGAAGGGAATTTGAAAAATTTTAACCCTAAAGGGATGAAATTGGGGTTGAAAGTTTGTATGGATTTTTTTTTTAATCTGTACCGATTTTTATAAAATTTGAAATTCAGACTCTTAAAAATATTTTATTGAACACGTGTTTCATGGTTTTTAAGAATTCACCCCCTAAATGTTCAAATAAGGGGTTGAAATTTATATGGAAATATTTAAATTGCCACCGATTTTTATAAAAAATTAAATTCAGACTGTGAAAAATATTTTATTGAACACGTGTTTCATGGTTTTTTTAGAATTTACTCCTAATAAGCGGGCGAAGCCGCGCGCGCCCTCTAGTCTATCTACATATATAAAAGGACTTGTGCTGACTGACTGAGGTAAGACGCACGCAGAGCCGTAACCGCTGATGGTAGAAACGTGAAACTTGGGCAGATGTTTATTTTCATATTCTGGACATCCACTAAGAAAGGAATTTGAAAAATGTTAATCCTAAAGGGATGAAATAGGGGTTGAAAGTTTGTATGGAAACGAAAAATAATCTGCACCGATGTTTATAAAATTTGAAATTCAGACTCTT
>JAATLQ010038344.1:0-46812 GCA_013421005.1 Heliconius erato x Heliconius himera | reverse complement strand
GACTAGAGGGCGCGCGCGGCTTCGCCCGCTTATTAGGAGTAAATTCTAAAAAAACCATGAAACACGTGTTCAATAAAATATTTTTCACAGTCTGAATTTAATTTTTTATAAAAATCGGTGGCAATTTAAATATTTCCATATAAATTTCAACCCCTTATTTGAACATTTAGGGGGTGAATTCTTAAAAACCATGAAACACGTGTTCAATAAAATATTTTTAAGAGTCTGAATTTCAAATTTTATAAAAATCGGTACAGATTAAAAAAAAAATCCATACAAACTTTCAACCCCAATTTCATCCCTTTAGGGTTAAAATTTTTCAAATTCCCTTCTTAGTGGATGTCCAGAATATGAAAATAAACATCTGCCCAAATTTCACGTTTCTACCATCAGCGGTTACGGCTCTGCGTGCGTCTTACCTCAGTCAGTCAGCACAAGTCCTTTTATATATATAGATTAATAGTCTGTAAATTTTTTAATAGTTTGCAGAAAATTCGTGGAATGTGGGGAACGGACTGTCTTAAAACTAGGTTCCCCTTGAGTGCCCCGCTACATGCGGTATACGGTGTGAATTTGAAAAAAAATTACAACCCAAGACGTAATTTACAACCACATTCGCAAATTGTAAGATGAAGATGAAATGAAAATGTAATTGAGTATGATTTGTTTTCCTTAAACACCGTTGTTATTTCATTACTTCAGCTTAACTTAATACAGAGCTTATACCAGTTACCTGAATAAACAAATGATATATTATTTTGGATGTCGAGAACCTTTTGTGAGTTCGAAAAATAATTTATTTTCACAATTTATAAACTGATTATAAAATAATTTTATATTATAATATAAATAAACACCAGTGAGACCAGTCGTAGCGCACCGGTACAAACGTGTGAATGTGAACGCGATAGGGTTCGATTTCCATTCGAGAAATTAAATGTTTGATACTTTAATTTCTTTGTTCTTGTGCCGAGCAAAGCGCGGCGTTGAGTTCTGCCGCGCAACACGCATTGCCTCCAGAATTGGGCTGAAAATGGGGAACCGAATGTCTTAACATTAGATTTCCGCTACCTACACTGCTGCGTGTGGGATGCAGCGTGAAGCTGATTTAATTATTTCTTTTTTAATTTTATTTTAGATATTTTTTATTTTTGAGTATATACCTAACAGATAAAGATTTGTGTATTATCAATCACGTGAATTCTGATATAAATCAGCTTCACGCTGTATCCCACACACAGCAGGGTAGGCAGAGGGAACCAAGTGTTAAGATGACAGATTGGCCAGACAAGGTTGGCCAAACACCGCGGCGTTGAGTTCTGCCACTCAACACGCAATACCATCGCAATTCGTTGGAAACTGGAGAACGGAAGTATTTCACTGGGAACAGAGTATCTTAACACTTGGTTTCCAGGTTCCCCCTACCTAAAAACCGTACATATATACGATATACATTCAGCACAATAGGAACATCTGTCCGTCCCGAGACCTCAGATGCTAGTAATTACTCACACACAATGGGTTCTATAGCAATAGATGTACGAAGTGCGCTCTGTTGCACTTCCAATGAGTTGCCAAGTTCAAATCTATTTAAGAGATTACGCTCGTGGTCGCCCGTATAGTGTGTCGATGTGATTGTTTCTTTTTATGTATTGTTTTATACTTCTACTACTATTTGAAAGGATATTAACAAAAGCGAGTTTTCGCTATGAAGGAAAATTTTGAAGTAAAATAAAACCGGTTAAGTGAGAGTTTTCCGTACCTATTTCAGGATTGTAGGTCAACAGGAAGTTGATCTAGACAACTTTAAATTTACGGATATATTCACTTATATTGTATGAAATGAACTAAAAATATAAGTTGGTATTTTTTTTTCTATGAAATTCATATAAATTTTGCACTTTTCGCCAAGTTGCACTTTGCACTAAATTCAATCCCTGTAGGTCCACGGGAAGTATGCTATAGGTTTTGATTACATATATATTCATACAAAATACCGCAAAATCGATGCATAAACGCTCGTATCTTCTGATTGTGTTGACTTAGCTTGACTTTTTTGGGGTTCCGTACCTTTTTAAGGAAATAAGGAACCTTAGAAGATCACATTGTTGTCCGCCCGCCTGTCTGTCTGTCAAGATCCTTTATCACAGGAACGCATTTGCAATTGCAAAAAACGCATATGGGTAGTTCTACAAATTCAGGAATTTTGCGCGGCTCGGCCGAAATATATATGACAAATTGTTTTAAACTCATTTATTGCCTTTCATTACTGTAATTTACAATTGTTTTTAGTTGGTCACTAAAAATAATAAATATTTACAATTATTTTCTGAACGAAATTACTGTTCAAAGTGCAAAATTCTCAGCATCCTGACGTGTCCCTCGAACGAAATCTAGTTCTAAATGTGTCGTGATTTACTTACTTCTATATAAAGGTCATAATTGAAACCTAAATTCATATATTTACAATTTTATCTCACTAGGGAGAATAAAATAGTAATAAAATTTCTCAAAACTTTTTACAAAATCGTCTTTACATTTTGTCCCCACCATTTCATATCAGGATCCTGTTCAATGTTAAATCTGTGAATATCCGATATTCTATTTGTCGTACGCTATTGCCGTTCAGCCTAGTGAATCCTACCACGAAAGAGACAAAGAATATCTTTTATCTGTACGCACCTAACGCGTTCTTTAGCCAGGATGCGTCAGTTGGCAAGAGAAGTAGCGTCAAAATCAGTCAAGCTCACAGTATCCTGGTAAGCATTTTTTTTATGAAATTAAGAAATATATGTGTAATTATAGCGTTTTAGTGCGTAATTTGGTAACACGGAGGCTTAGCAAGGCGTAATTTTGGTTGAATGTTAGAATTCACTGTGTTTTTTTAAATATTAGGCAAAAATTCTCAGGAATCTGGTCTCAGGATCCTGTCTAATTGAGAACCAAAGGGGCACCATATGCTGCAAAATCAAGGCAAATTTTTGATGACGTCTATGAAATGGAGGTTTCACAGCAGATAGAAAGTACAAGTCCGTATATTATCAACATAATTACAAAAAACTCAACCGATCAGCGTGATGATGTAAGTGTTGCAAGTGATCTTACGTTAAATTTGGAAAATCCAGAGGTTCTAGCTACCATGCCTTTTGCAAATTGACCCTACTATCCTTTTCCCAGATCTATCACAAGAGACATTAATACAATAAAGAAGAAAAGTAGAAGATGCTGATAATCAAAAATAAAAAAAAAAGAAAAATAATAACTATGAGTTTAATAATTGTGAGTGCCTTACTTGTGGAATTCTCTACAGTGAAGATATGACAGGAAATGACTGGGTCCAGTGTCTAGTATGTTATAATTGGGCACAAGATGGATGTAGTAAAGGCAAATCTACAATATTTAAATTCTCTGGATGTTTAGCGGACGTGATTACAAAAAATGACTTTCAAAGAGTTATTGTAACGATATTGTCACATTTATTATTTACTGTTAAAAGATTTAAGCATAATTTTGAGACTGAATGTCTAGTGGTAGATTTCGTACATTAATATTGTTAATTTATCTTTAAAAGAGATTTTACACACTGTGATTTAGAATAACGTTAATAAATATAATGCTCAATGATCATTTGATGAGTAAGTTCCCGTTCAAAACTGTTTAGGTGTAAGTATCCAAGCCATGTTTAAAGTAAAATTTTATTAGTTTTCAATGCAAATTCATATAAAGAAGCTAATATAATAAATAAATGTTGATTTTAATTTTTTTTTGTAGTTTCTCTCGGTTACCTGGCGACATACTCAGTTTCCTGCGCTTTAATTTTCTTTAAACAGCCGTAAATCTAAAACTATCAAATATTTTGACTGTTTCGCTTAGTATATACTAAAGGACGTTACACTCGTGTTATTAGAATAAATTCCGCGACTAAAATGTATAAAAAATGTCAGGCCGAAAACAGATCCATTTTCGTCCTTAGTTTGTAGAACTACCCATATGTCGACACAATCCAGGAAATGAAAATTCATGGGGTAGGCCTAATTCCGGTTGACTTAGAATTATGAAAGACTGAAGATGTAGACAAAATATTATTAATAAAAAAAAAAAAAGACATAATATGAATAAAAGTGATTTTGTCGAAATGGTTTCCATAGACATATCAAATATTATTGATACTCAAAGTTATCAGGAAAAGAAGGGAAATAGGATAAATCTGGAACGGTTGTAAGTAGCTTTAAGTTTAGATTTATGTAAGATAAAAAGGACCGACGGGACCATATCACTACAAAGTCGTTTTGACAGTTATTATGTGTACGGATGTAAAAAAACGTTGATGTATCTATTTCTTAAGTTCTAATAAAAAAATAATAATAAGATGTATATATTTATTAAGTTGTAATAAAAAATTAATAGTAGGTATCGAGGCAAAGCGCGGCGTTGAGTTCCGCCACTTAACCCGCAATGCCGAATCCATCAGGCTAACCTGCTCTGTATGGGATACAGCGTGAAGTTGAGCGAAATATTTGCATCATATATCTAACAAATTGCAAAACTGATTACAGTACCAGTAAAATTTAAATTTTCAAAAGGAAAACACAAGAGATTTTTAAATTTGAAAAGCTGACGTCATTGATATAAGCTAAGTTAAAGAACCCATTTTGCTTGTTTTATAATTTCTTTAATTTCAAAGTATAATAGTAAATGTTACTATTGTAAAGTTATTCTTCCAAAAAAAAAATTTGTGATTTAAATATTTCTACATTTTACAACAAAGCGATATTATCTCTATATCAGGTCTTAATTCCAAGTTTACTATCAATAATGAAATAGAAATATATAATATTTAATAACTAAATATACCAAGTATTTAATAACTTAAAACCCTCTCTCGACTCCATATTAAAAATAAAATAAATCAGCTTCACGCTGTATCCCGCTCACAGCATGGTAGGCAGAGGGAACCTAGTGTTAAGATACTCCGTTCCCCACTTTCTGCCGAATTCTGGAGGCATTGCGTGTTGAGTGGCAGAACTCAACGCCGCGCTTAACCTCGACACCAGAGCGAAGAAATGGAAGTATAAATTTAAGTAAATATTTCATCTCCTCCAGTGGGGATCGAACCCACAATCAGTCGGGTTTTGCAGTCTCACCTCGAGCCGCTGCGCCACGACTGGCCTCCATATTACAAAGTTACAAAAACCCTAATAACTTTAAGGCTGCAATAATTTGTGCCAACAAACGACGACCTTACAAGTTTTAATAAACATATATTATATGAATTAGACAAAAAACAATTTAGGGCCATTTTAATATAATAAATTAGAGTAGAGGTGATGAAATATTTACTTAAATTTATATTTCGATTTCTTCGCTCTGGTGTCGAGGTTAAGCGCGGCGTTGAGTTCTGCCACTCAACACGCAATGCCTCCAGAATTCGGCAGAAAGTGGGGAACGGAGTGTCTTAACACTAGGTTCCCTCTGCCTACCCTGCTGTGTGCGGGATACAGCGTGAAGCTAATTTAATTTTTTAATACAATAAATAAATAGGGTAGACCGAGGCTAATTGAATCATATTTTTTTTTTGAGAATATGAAAATCATACTAAAACATACTATATATTTTTTTATTGGCTCAATAGTAATCATATTATGTTATTCTTAAAAACTAAAATGTATTCTAAAATAGGCATTTTTACTGTCAATATATTTCCTACCATGTATGAATTAAAGCTTTAACATAAATCCTTAGTTATTTTATGAAATTATAAGTAAGTAGTATATATTATAAGTAGAAGAATGCCAAAATGCCATATCACACCCCACAACTTTAATCTGTAGAGCAGCGCGGAAACTGATACAAAAAACGAATCAAAAAAACTACCGTTGACGAGTAATAAGGGTTGGAAAGAGGGAAGTAAGACACTATACGTTTGAGTTATTTGTCTCATGTTATTTAAAATAAAATAAAAATCAAATCAGCTTCACGCTGTATCCCGCACACAGCAGGGTAGGCAGAGGGAACCTAGTGTTAAGACACTCCGTTCCCCACTTTCTGCCGAATTCTAGAGGCATTGCGTGTTGAGTGACAGAACTCAACGCCGCGCCGAACCTCGACACCAGAGCGGAGAAATGGAAATATAAATTTAAGTAAATATTTCATCTCCTCGAGAGGGGATCGAACCCAAAACCAATCGGTTTTACAGTCACACCTCGTGCCGCTGCGCTCCGACTGGCCTTAAAAAATATCAACAAATTTATTATATTGATCCTATTCACTTATGATCCGATTCGCCTCGGTCTACTATATATATTTTTTTATCAGCTTCACGCTGTATCCCGCATATAGCAGGATAGGCAGATGGGACGTAGTGTTAAGACACTCCGTTAAGGATCGGACCTACAAATGTCGCGTTACAGTCACACCCTCGTACCCCTGCACCATGACGCCCTATAAGTAATCAATGAAAATTCTATTTAACCCATACGAACTAAAATAGTACCATTCAAAATAGAATTTTATCAACTCAAGTTTATAATCGCTTCTTTGAACGATTATTATTTTTTAATGGTCACAGGGCGTAGCCGACCTCATAATCAAATGATAGACGCTCCGGTGAACATCCAAGCCTTATTCAAAACGTGGACCATTGCCACAGTGTAAACAGACGAAACTGGTATAATTAGACGAAATTGTTTCCGAAATAACGGTAATAATGTAGGGTATGGCTGTTTTTTTTTTGTTTTATATACTGAAAATTTCTTTGAAAATATATTTCTTTGAAACTGACGTGAAAAATAAAATATCAGCTTCACGATGTATCCCGCACACAGCAGGGTAGGCAGAGGAAACCTAGTGTTAAAAAACTCCGTTGCCCACTTTTTGGAGGCAAATTTTGGAGACATTGCATGTTGAGTCGCGGAATTCAACGCAGCGCTTTACTTGGACGCGAAGAAAAATATATAATAAAATAAATAATATATATAATATAATAAAATAAATTTAAATAAATATATCAATTCCTCGAGTGGAAATCGAACCACAACCAGTCGCGTTTACAGTTACACTTTGTGCACCTGCATCACGACTGGCCCTAATACCTCTAATGTAGAAAATATGCAAATTTTTGTTTCAATGTAATTATGATAGAGTATAGCGCGCCCTTTTGCAATTTAAATGCAGCGTAACGTTCAGAGGAAGAAGAACAAAAACCTGTTAATATTTTGTAAATTTTCACTTTTGAGATGAGTTACAAGTTTATTATATTTTTATAGCTTCACGCTTTTACCACGCATATTGTAAAGTAAGCAGAAAGAATCTAGTGTTAAGACACTCCGTCCGAGTTCAAGTCATTGTCTGCTACATACCGAAACTCAACGCTATAGATTATTATTGCACCAGAGCGAAAAGTTAATATAATTTTATTCCCCCAAGTAGGAATAGAACCCACTATTATTGCGTTTACAGTTTAAAGCTATCCCTGCAGGCGTTTAAATTTTAAAGTTTGAATTACTTTTTTGTTTATCACCATACGAGAGAGCGCTAGACTGTTGAGCTAAAATGTAGCATTTTGAAAATTGCATTAAAATTTGCATGTTTAAAATTTCTAAGCATATTTGTATAATCAGTCGGTGTGAAACGTTGGTTTTAATGACTTTTGAGCAACCATAATAATTTTTGCTAGTATTAGACTAGAGACCCCAACGCGGTTTCGCTCGCTTAAACTTATTTTTATATTATAGCCAAAACATAATATTATTATGAAATGTATTCAATGTTATTTGTAATATCTCTAACAATATGTGTATAAAGTTTCATAATAATCGGTTGAATAGTTTCGGCGTGAAAGCGTAACAAACAAACATTTTCATTTACATTTACATACACTTACATTATAATATTAATGCGATATGATTATAATTTGCTATATGAGAATATTTGTTTCTATTGTTAGAACAAATAACCTACTAAATTAAATACGTAGAAAGACAAAGGCGGAGCTTTTAATGAAAATGAACGTGGTCACATGAAATTGAATTTTAATTAAGCTTCTTGTGCATTACTAATGAAACGAATGGTGTAGGGGTAGGCTTTGTCTTCCTATAATTTTCCATATAACTGTAATTAAAAGGTATTTTTCGCGCAGGTGCGCAAGCATGTGACTGTAAACGCGACGGTTGTAGCTTCGATTCCATCTGAGGGAATAGAAGTTTTATATTTTAATTTTCTTCGCTCTGGTAACGACTGCGACGTTGGGTTTCGGCACTCAACAGGTGATGCCTCGAGAATTTGGTCAAATGTGGGAAACGGGAGTGTCTTAATGGAGCTGGAGTGTCTTAACACTAGTTCCCCAGGTTCCTATCCTATCTGCCTACTTGTCATGTTCGAGATGCAGCGTGAAGCTGAAAAAAAAAACCGGTCAAAATGCGAGTCGGACTCGCATACCGAGGGCTCTGTACTAATTTCAGGATTTTATGCCAACAGGAAGTAAAATAAAAGTTGACAAACTTTTGACAAAATTTTACGGATGTATGTATTCATTTTGTATAAAATGAACTACAATTATAAGATTGTAATATTTGTTTTCTATGAAATATATATAAATTTTCACTTTTTGAATTTCTTCCTTTATTTGTCTTACAAGTTGTAATTTTTCGCTAAATATCCTAATTGATGGCCCACGGGAAATACTATACAGGTTTGGTTACACGGCGAATTTCATAAAACATGCAGAAATAACGATTTTTTTCTGTCTGTAGAATATTTGACATTAATTTTGGCTTGATTCATGCAATGCAATTTTAAGATAAATAGTCTTGACAGAAGGACACACGGACAACAACAGAGCGATCGTTAAGGGGGTTCCGTTTTTTCGTTAGGAGAAACTGAACCCTAAAAAAAAGATATATTTGTGAATGTTTCTAGGTTTTATTTTAAATACGCTACAAGATCTATAATATGATAGGAAAAGATCTAAAATATGTAAAAATAATTTAATTGAACACCATCATATACCAACAATTAAACGTAAATACGCTGGGATGAATAAATTATTTTGGAAATTATAATTTTCCTCCACCTCAAGCAAGATTGCTCATAATTTCAATTAAAAAACGCTTCCTTTCCAACCATAATCAAAATTTCGTCAGGGCTTAGATTATTAGTGAATTTGCATACAAAACGATTGCTGTAGATTTCATGGTATCATTGATGAATGATTGCTCACAGCTAAAGTATAGTGAATTAATATTATATTATTATAATAAAATAGTAATCGCGATTCTAATAATTATTATTTGTTATGTGTATCTACTATAAGTATTGATGTATATTAATAATATAAATAAAAACAATAAAAACCAAAGAGTGAAACAAAGTGATATGGAAGTGAAGGTGACTTAAATGTGAATTGCCTCCTATACGCAGATGATGCAGTGCTCATTGCATCATCAGAATGCGAGTTACAGGCATTGGTCATCACTCTTAAAATAGAGTGTAAAAATGAATCCTGAATATAACTGAGACAAAGGTTCTGGTTTTTGAACGGGATGAAGAAAAGACGGAATGCAAAATCAGTTTAAATGGTAAGATATTAGAACAAGTGAATGAAATGGTATATTTGGGAAGTATGTTCAGTAGAGAGGGAAGATACGAGATGGATGTGGAAAGGCGTATTGCTGCCGGTAACAAGGTTAACGGAGCCTTAGCTGCATTGATGAGACGGCGAAACGTCAGCACAGCTGCGCGTTTGGCCGTACACAATGCAGTGTTGGTACCGACTCTATTATACGGCAGCGAAACGAGGGTATTACAGAAGAAGAATGAAAGAAAGATGAATGCTGTGGAGATGTGATGTCTTCGTAGGATATGTGGGGTCAGCTTAGCTGATCGAATCCGCAATGAAGAGGTACACAGAATGGCAGGTACTAGCGAAGATATCACGGTGAGAATGTAGAAGAACGTGCTCAGCTGATTTGGGTACGTCGAATACTCGTTAGAGTGATGAAAGAATGGCAAAAAAAATTAAGATGGAAAAGTGAGTGATAAGAGAGGTAGGGGAAGACCTCGGATGACCTTCGAAAACACAGTATTGAAGATACTGGAGGAAAATCACGTAAAAAACATGAGGACCCCCCGGAGGGTATGTATGAAGTTTGATGATAGTGGACGAGGCGAAACAGGTATGTAGAGACCGTATCGTTGGGCGCTCCGTTCTCTCTGACTGCCCCCTAGGGATAAAGCGTGAAGCTAGTAGTAGTATTAAAACCGATACTAAATCCAGATAATTGATGTTTTTGTGTTCATTGTCTACATTTACATTGTGTACCCAATAGCACACATAGCAGAATAGGCATAGAAAACCTGAAAATGTAGTGTTAAGAAGTTCATCACATTCCGCCGAATTCTGCAGGATTTTTGAATTGAGTGGCGGAACTCAACGCCGCTCTTTGCCTCGTCACTTAAGTGAAGAAATAAAAATATTAAATATTTCATTCCCCCAAATGTAAAACAAACCCACAATCGTCGCGTTTACGGACACACCCTTGTGCCTTGCGCCACAACGGCCTCAAAACCAAACAATTTGCTTATTAAAAAGAAAAAACAAACACTAAAAATATATACTTAGTAAGTAACACTATATGCAAATACTATTTCTGGTTTGTATTAATCCTACGTCAGAACCGTCGTCATTTGTCACTCGCCTTTATTAAGGCGGTGCTTTTTCACAGTGACGAGATGTGCGACAGTTTGAAAATGTTTCTACAAATTAAATATTCAATGGCCAACAATTTTATATTAAATATGTTTATTTTTGAGGCCAGTCGTGGCGCAGCGGCACGAGGTGACTGTAAAACCGACTGGTTGTGGGTTCGATCCCCACTCGAGGAGATGAAATATTTACTTAAATTTATATGTCCATTTCTTCGTTCTGGTGTCGAGGTTAAGCGCGGCGTTGAGTTCTGCCACTCAACACGCAATGCCTCCAGAATTCGGCAGAAAGTGGGGAACGGAGTGTCTTAACACTGGGTTCCCTCTGCCTACCCTGCAGTGTGCGGGATACAGCGTGAAGCTGATTTTTTTTTTTTTTTTATGTTTATTTATTTTACATTTATCGGTTATGCACATTTTTATTTTGTCGAGTTGTTTTTTTTAGCTTCACGCTGTATCCCGCACAACAGGGCAGGCAGAGGGAATCTAGTGTTAAAATTGAATTTTAGAGACATTGCGTGTTGAGTTGCAGAACTCAACGCCACGCTTTGCCTCAAGACCAGAGCAAAGATAATATAAAATATTCAATTTCTACGAGTAGGAATCGAATCCACAATCTATCGCCTTTACAGCCCAACAATAAAGTATCTAAATTAACAGAAAAAAAATCTTTGATATCTATTATCCTAATATAATAGATCTCCCATTTAATTTCACATTACATACATAATTCACAGCCATCATGGGAAACAGATGAAAGGAAGTCGTAATTAGTTCCCCCAAAATTAATTCAAGTTTCCAAGAGCTCGTTCTGTTTACCTTACAACCCTCGTAAGCTTCCGTAATAGCCCTCTCAAAGTTCCCTTTTAAAAGAAATCAATGTGGACAAGAAAGGGCTCGGTGTTTGAAACATGAAACTTCTTTCTTTTCTTTTGAACATTCTTTTCTAAAACTTATTTCTACTATTTTCATCTTTCTTTGACCTTTGGGAATTGGTTTCAGGACTATTTACTTAATACCAATAAAGTGTTCGCGTGGAGATCGCTGCCATTCCTTTGTTCTTATCTATAAATATGGATATTTTTGTTTGTGTGTAGTAAACTAGCCGATATTGGAATTTATTATTGATGTTACGATTTTGTAAGACATCTAATAGTTATAATAAATTCTAATAGAAAATTTATGTCAGGAAACAGGAACCTGAGAACGTAGAGTTAAGATATTCTGCTCCCATTAAGACACTTCCGTTTCGTTCTTTTCGCCATATTCAGGCGGCATTGTGCGTTGAGTGGCGGAACTCAACGCTGGTTTTTTTCCTCTTAACCAGAACGGGGAAATGAAAATATTTAACAAACAACAATACTAAACAGAATTTTCTTTTATATGTGCATATTTATTAATTGTAAATTATTAAGTGTAAAGTTATTAAAATTTTTAAAAATATAACGTACCTATCTGTGAAATAATTGAAAAAATCATTATGTGCGAGTCGATCTCGCTCACCGAGACTTACGTATCAATTTCGGTAGGTTAACGGGAAATATCTATATATATAAAAGGACTTGTGCTGACTGACTGAGGTAAGACGCACGCAGAGCCGTAACCGCTGATGGTAGAAACGTGAAATTTGGGCAGATGTTTATTTTCATATTCTGGACATCCACTAAGAAAGGATTTTGAAAAATTTTAATCCTAAAGAGATGAAATAGGGGTTGAAAGTTTAAATCGGCACCGATTTTTATAAAATTTGAAATTCAGACTCTTAAAAATATTTTATTGGCTCCTAAGGCTTCAAATAAGGGGTTGAAAGTTTATATGGAAAAATCTTTAAATTGCCACCGATTTTTATAAAACATTAAATTCAGACTGTTAAAAATATTTTATTGAACACGTGTTTCGCTGTTTTTTTAGAATTCACTCCTAATAAGCGGGCGAAGCCGCGCGCGCCCTCTAGTAACTTATAAAAATTGACAAACTTAAATTTGTTGGCGTATGCACTCAATTAGTATGAAATCAACTACAAATATAAATTTGTTATTATTATTTCTATAAAATACCTAAAAATTTTCACTTTATGGAATTTTTCCTTTATTTGCATTGCAAGTTCTTTTTGATTTCATCTCAAATTTCATAATTAAAAGTCCACGGGAAGTATCCTATAGGTTTTGATTACGCGACAAATTTCATACAAAATGCAGCAATTTCGATGCACAAGTGCTTATATCTTTTGATTACGTTGACAAGATTATTTTTTTCTGTGGTTCGAGGGACCATGGACCTAAGTGTTTGATATTCATTTCAGCCGGATACCTCCACGCGATCTCGAGATAAATAGTCTTGACAGACGGACAACAAAGAGATAAGTGCTCTGTTCACCTATTGAAATATTTAGCCCTAAAAATAAATAAGTATATGTATTATTATATTTTTTTTAACATATCATCAATAAACAAGCCATTCTGTTTTCTATTTTTATATTTTATTTTTTTACTTCTTTTATACATTCCATACGAACCGATTTACTCTAAAACCTCCACTTTATAAAATTCTCCTTTTTAATATAAAGTGCAATAGCTATATATAGCAATAGCAATAGCAAATTTCACTATCGATTACATTACTATATATTATATAAAAACTTATTAGAGTTGTAGATTAAAATATCCACAATTTTCTAAAACGAATAATCCTCACAAATCATTTGAGATGAAACACTTACTTACTTTGGACTTATTTAATTCTAGAGAACGGACCGCCGTGACAACTGTTGCCGTTGAGAGCGTACACTCCAATTTTTCTTGAGAATAGAAAATGCTCTTCTATGAGAGATCATAAGCTTGCTCCACTAGGTACTGTCTGTTGTGGTTGGTTGTTTATTATAGTATTTTTAGTTATTTTTAATATTGAGGCCAGTCGGTTGTTGGTTCGATCCCCGCTCGAGGAGATTTTTAGTTAAATTTATATTTTCATTTCTTCGCTCTGGTGTCGAGGTTAAGTTCTGCCACTCAACACGCAATGCCTCCAGAATTCGGAAGAAAGTGGGGAACGGAGTGTCTAAACACTAGGTTCGCTCTGCCTGCTGTGTGCGGGATACAGCGTGAAGCTGATTTTTTATTTTTTTATTTTTAATAACACAATATAATAATAATAAAAACTTAATTTCTCACACAATAAGAATTTACAAAAACTTAAGTTTTTCTTTACATACACATATAATACAATTTGCAATTATATGAGACCGACGCTTGCACAAAGCTGAAGGCCTGTGTAAGTAGTACACAAAAAGAAGATTACAGTATAGCAACCGTAATCATAGGCGAAAATAAATACATACAGAAATATAAGACAATTTAAAAGTACTATAAATATTTAGTAAAAAAATAATACTAGTGGTTTCTAGTGCATACGTCCATAAGTATGTACTCGTATACTGTATAATGGGGAAAGTGTGGAGAAAAAAGTGTGCGCGATTTGGTGTATGTGTATGTGTGTGTGTGTGATGCGTGTGTGCGTGCGTGCGTGTGTGCGTGCGTGTGTGCGTGCGTGTGTGCGTGCGTGTGTGCGTGCGTGTGTGTGTGTGTGTGTGTGTGTGTGTGTGTGTGTGTGTGTGTGTTTTGTTGGTCTTTTGTGTTCAAGCATGATATTTATTGTACGACAGAGATAAAGAGTAGAATTTAATATTTATAATGATGCATAACACAAAAAACATATCAGTATTTGAGGACGTCGTAACATTTAAGTATTTGAGGACGTCGTGGTGGGTCAGCGTGAGACTGAGGAGGCTATGGTCGTGGATTCGGAAAGCATTTTGAGGTCAGTAGTCTGCTAACGCTACATGTTGTGGGTGTAAATTCCACTTGACGAAACAAAATATTTAATAACCTCATTGGTTGGCTGTGGTAACAAGGCAAAGCGCGGCATTAAGTTACGCCACTTTACACGCCATACTTCCAGAATTTGGGGGAAAGTGGGGAACGGATATGTCTTAGTGGAAATTGAGTGTCTTAACACTAATTCCCTCTGCCTACGCTGTTATATGCGCGATACAGCGTGAAGTTGAAAAAAATATTATAAACAAAAATCATAATGGACCATCATCTAATCTTCTTGCGCCAATTGGTTCGATAAGCTAATCGTGTTTGTTTATGTCATAAAATCTTTATGGCCTCGATCGTATGTTACTTTTTATTAAAACTCTAGCGTTTCATATCAAAACTTAAAATAAAAAAGGAACTTACACAGTATTAACATTATATTGAAATCAGTCGTGGCGCAGGGGCGCAGATGTGTAACTGTAACCGCAACACGTTGTGGGTACGATCCTCACTCGAAGAAATGAAATATTTTCACATTTTTATTTCTTCGTTCTGGTGTCGCGGCAAAGCGAGACGTTGAGTTCTGCCACTCACCACACAATGCCTACAGAATTCGGCGAAAAGTTGAGAGCGGAGTGTCTTTACACTCGGCTTTCTCTACCCTAACCTGCTGAAAGCCTGTTAAGCTGAAAAAAAACCAACATTAACTTCGTTGAATAAATATAGTTGTAATATTCAAGTAACTGAATATTACAACTACATTTTGATGCAAAGTCCCGAAGCTTTCCCACAGGAGTCTTCCTTTATAGCATTGACTAAGACTTGAGCAAATTTTAATTTGAATTCAAAAAAACTTTTTATAAAATAAGTGAATATTCATATAAGATTTAATTTTCACGAAATACCATATTAACTTCTATTATAATATTGAGATGAAAGGAAATTAGAATATTATAAATAACATTATAATACGCCAGTCATGGCTAGAGGCACAAGCGTGTGACTGTAAATGCGACAGGTTGTAGGTTCAATTCTTACTTGATGAAATGAAATATTTAATATTTTCATTTCTTCGCTCTGGTATCGAGGTATTCAGCTTTCCACCATTTTCGGCCAAATTCTGGAGAAAATCCGTATTGACTGGCGGAACACAACGCCGCTCTATTAAAACCTCGTCATTAAAACCAAGAAATAATAATATTGACTATTTCATTTCCCCAAGTGGGAAAAACGCCACGAATTGTCTCATTTTAAACATTAAAAATAATAAAAATAATCTTAATCGTGTTTAGTAGTATTAAAATAGTTAACTAAAATGATTTAATTCATTCTATTTGCCAGATTAGTTGTCTGGCGCACACGAGCCGAGTTACCAGCCATAGCTTCATGAATAGACCGACGTTAATATGTCACTTTGTGGCTGGCTGAACGGGAGCTCCACTGTCTTTTAGGTGCATATACATATGAGAATTAAAAAGATTTTCATGTATATATCTCACTAAGCGAAAATTGAGGCCAGGGTGAGACTGTAATGCGACAGGATGTGGGTTTGATTCCCACTCGAGGAAATGAAATATTCAATATTTTCTATTCTTTACTTTTAGTGTTGTGGCATAGCGCGGCGTTGTGTTCCGCAACATCCGCTATCTTGATACATAAGGAATATAGAGTGAAACAAAAATACAAAAATATTCGCTCTGGTATCGAAGCAAAACGCAGCGTTGAGTTCCGCCATTCAACACCTAATTCCACCAGAATTCGGTAGAAAGTGGGCAGCGGAGTGTCTTAACACTAGGATTCCTCTGCCTACCCTGCTACACGCGGGATACAGCGTGAAGCTGAAAATTGCATACTTTGCTCCACTTTCAAATGTAGGTTATATTTTGCAGTATTAACGGGTATTATTACAGCATCTGTTAAACGGGTCTGTGAATTTGGAGCAGCAAAATGTTACAAAATTTGAACGAGTTTTTTTAATATTAAAATTCTGAGCACTATTGTGTATTCGAGTAAATATATAAAAAAGTACATAGATAAGGCCGTCGTGGCCCAAGGGTACAAAGATGTGAACGTAACGCGACGGTTGTGGGTTCGATCCGCACTAGAAGGACTGATTTATTATTATTGTTATTACTCTAATATATTAATCTCTTCAGTTCCGCCACTCAACACGCAACGCCTCGAAAAATTCGGTGGAATGTGGAGAACGGAGTGTCTTATCACAATGTTCCCTCTGCCTATCCCACTGAAGTGTTCAGATTATAACGTGAAGTTGATTTTTGATTTTATAGATGTACTATCTGTAGTATATGTGCCATGGTCAGCTCCAAAGTTATCTTTTCATCATATTTTATAAATATGACGTAGATATACATAAATATGACGAAGGGCGACAGAGTACGTAGGGCAATGTGAGATTGTAATCGCAATGGTTACGGATTCAATCCCCACTCAATAGTATATTTTAAATTATTTTCGTAAACAAAGCGTGGCATTAAGTTCCGTCTCAAAATTTGGGTGATGCGTGAGGAAAAGGGTCCGGGGCGTCTTATCACTAGGTTCCCTTCGACCCTGCTATAGAAAAAGCTTGTTGTATGACTTTGTATGATATTTTATTCCAATTCCAAAACGGTTTTCTGTTTCACCATGAAAAAGAATAATAAAAATTCATTTAACACTACAATATACTGAAGGTCCAATCGATATGATAATGCTAGTCAAAAAAAAATCCTGTAAGTTGTTTAGAATGAAAACTTGTACATATTTTTAAACATTTTTAATGTGTTATTCCACACTTAGGAAAGAAAAATACTCATATACAAGTTAAATACTTATTTAGAAAACGTATAAAAATTTGAACGTAGCGGGACTCCAGGAGGCGCGGGTTCGAGTCCCGCTATGTTCAAATTTTTATACGTTTTCTAAATAAGTATTTAACTTGTACATAGACCCAACGTCGAAACTTTGCGAGTTCTACACCTGTGGCGGTTATAAAATATCTATCTATACTGACTTCCCTACATCACTTACTACTTGGGTCTAATTAAGTTGTTTTACTTTAACTTTTTCCACTGTTATAAAAATCCGGTAAGAAAACCACTCCATCTTAATCCTCTAAAACCTTTTTGGGATTCTGAAAAAGTATAACAATTTATCCTCATTAGAGGTTTTGTTTGTATGTGATTTTCTGGAAATAGATCGGAAAACAGCTTAAAAAAATTTTAACAAATGAAGCTTTAAACAAATGAACATTTTTTTAGCTTCACGCTGTATCTCGCTTAAAGCAGGGAAGGCAGAGGGAACTTCGTGATATCACTCCGTTCTCCATTTTCCGTCAAATTCTGGAAGCATTGCGAATTGAGTACCGGAACTCAACGCCGCTGTCTCGACACCAGAGCGAATAATTGAAACTATTCAATATTTTATTTCCTCCAGTGGCAATTGACCCCACAATCTCAATCGCAATTGACTGTTGCGCTTACATATTGTGATCCTATGTAATCTTATCGTATGTAATATTTAAAAATAAATCATTATGTTTTAAATTAATATTACGTACTAGAGACTCAAACTAACTTTGCTTGCTCAAACTTATTTTTATATTATAGTCAAAGTTTAATATATTTTTTTAATAATATTTAAAAAATATAATTCTATATCCTTTCTAATACCTCTTAGAATATAATTACAAAGTTTTATGATAATCGGTTAAGTAGTTTTGGCGTAAAAGAGTAACAAACAAACTTACATTTAAATTTATATTATTTGTATGATAAACTGTTAATTACGTTTCGTATAAATAATTAATTGTATGCATTATTTTACTTATACTATGTTTATAATGACAACACTGTTATGTGTTGTGATTTTAAAAATATAGTAAGATTAATTTGGGCATTTCCTACACGCTATATCCAGCTTGTACTAGGGTAGGCAAAGTAACAGGGTTGGCTAGTGTTAAGACACTCCGCTCCTCACTTTCTGCCAAATTCTGGAGGCATTGCGCGCTGAGTGGCGGAACTCAACGCCGCGCATTGCCTTAACACCAGAGCGAAGAAAAAATTAAATATTTCATTTTCTCAAGTGAGATTCGAGCCCCTTGTGCTCCTGCACCACGATGCCTTATTATTTTTACATATATATTTCGAAATCAATTTTAAACGTATATTTTTATTATCTCATATCATTAAAAATGATATAAATAATCATTTTGTTAACAAAACAAACGAAGAGGCACGAGTATTTTGTTTTAATCACGAGTTAAGTACGCACTCCGAAGATCATTGAATTTTTGTTTTGGTAAACAGGAAAAAAATATTTTTATTTTTGCTTCCTTTATACTTACTTTTCTATTTCAATTGTTATTTTTGTATCAGGAAAACTATAAATGTTATTTTTGGCATCGTCAACAAATTGTAATAATAATAAGTAATAATAATCTCTCCGTAAAATAATTAGTTAAAAATAAAAAGTTAAATTAAATCAGCTTCACGCTGTATCCCGCACACAGCAGGGTAGGCAGAGGAAACCTAGTGTAGACACTGCGTTCCCCACTTTCTGCCGAATTCTGGAGGCATTGCGTGTTGAGTGGCAGAATTCAACGCCGCGCTTAACCTCGACACCAGAGCGAGGAAATGGAAATATAAATTTAAGTAAATATTTCATCTCCTCGAGTGGGGATCGAACCCACAACCAGTCAGTTTTACAGTCACACTTCGTGCCGCTGCGCCACTACTGGCCTCTAAAAATAATTAGTGACTAAATTTTTTTGTAAAAAACAGTTTTATTGTTGTATATACGTACAGTTTTAGTGCATAGTATTAATGTTCTTGAATTTATCGTTGTTGAAATAATTTAATCATGATCTATCGGTATGTTGAGTAGATAACTAATAGTAAAAGACAAATGAGTAAGAGAGGTAGAGAGATACCTAACCTAAGTGGGGCGTAGGACCTTTTAAAATGCAATATCAATGATGCTGGACGAAGTTCACGTAAAAAGCTTGTGGATCATCCAGAGGGCTTGTATGAAGAGATTGATGACAGTAGACGAAGTGAAAGATACGTAGAGACGGTAGCGGTTGGCACTCTCTGGCTACCTAGCCGCTAGGTGAAAAATTGGAAAAAGCTTCACGCTGCCTCCCATATATAGCGGGGTAAGCAGAGGGAATCTAGTGTTTAGACACTCCGTTCCTCATTTTCCGTTGAATTTTTCGAGGCTTGCGTGTTTTCAACGCTGGGCTTTTACCTAGGTGCCAGAGCGAAACAGATAAAAAAATATGCAGCAACAATATTCTATGTATAATATGCATACTAAATATTCATGGAAAATATCAGTTCACACCGCCCGCCACACTTTTTCGCCTACTCTACAATTATTTAGAAAATATGTTTAGTATAATGTAAAATATTCAATTTGTTGTTTCCTCTTCTTAATCGTGGTTATGTTACTTGTATAAAATGATTGATAACATTTTAGATTAGATGAATAAGATAACATTATACTAATGTATAATATAAAGATTGAAACATAAATATTTAAATTATTATGTTAACGGCATTGTTGGTTACTTGTTGTATTATTATATAGAATACGACATTTTTTTAATAATAATAACACATCGATGCTTTAATAAAACAGTTTTTACAAACATAAAATGGCGTTTTGCGATAAAGTTATTCTCATAACTGGTGGAAGTTCAGAGATAGGAGCCGCTACGGCCGTCAAGTTTTGTGAAGACGGTGCCAAAGTTGTCATAGTTAAACGAAACGGGAACAAATTGGAAACAATCGCCTTAAAATGTGAAAAAAATAAACTAATACAAAAATAACCAAAGAAGAAGAAGTAAAATCTGTTATGGATCAAACTATAGCACAGTATGGAAAATTAAACGTTTTAGTTAATTGTGCTGGAATCGTACGCCTAAAGAGTATACTCTCATACAACACTTTATAAATGTTTGACCTCATTATAGCTATCAACTTAAGAGCTGTTGTATATCTGACAAACCTCGCGGCACCACATTTAATCAGCACTAAGGCTTGCATCGTGAATATTTCTAGTGCTGCATCATCTGCAGTTTTACATAAAGAAAATAATATATAAATAATTTACATAAAGAAAATTTTGCATATTCTACGTCTAAAGCAGCATTGGATCGAAAGGAGTCCGAGGAACCCAGACCCGATTAAAATAGACGATATAGTGCCGGATGTAGATAAACAGGAACGGCAATGGTGTGTAATGCTAGAGTTTGCAGCTCTAACACTCCTTGGAAAATTAGGTCAGCCCGAAGAGATAGCGGATATAATATTATATTTAGTTAGTGACAAAGCAAAAAACATAACAGGTTCATCTTTCATTATTGACAATAGAATTTTGCTGAAACATTAATAATGATTTTGTTATTTTGTGAATAATCTATTATTCGTAACGTTGTGTTGTAATTGGAATTGCAAATTTTCGGGCAAGGAACATTTGAGTAATATTTTTTTATTGTATGCATGGATAGGTAAATAATTGTTTTAAATTATGTATTTATTTCGGATGTTATAAGGAAGTTATTAATTAGATGTTTTTTAAATAGTGCTTCATTACACGATTAATTCACATATTAAATCAGCAAAAAATTGAGTGGCGGAACTCTACTCCGCACTTTACCTCGATACCAGAGCGAAGAAATGAATATTCCTGTAAATTATTTTAAAAATTCTAAAATTCCAGAGTTATGTGACCTATGTAAAAAAAACATTGAATTTAGATAGTTAAAAATGATACTTAATAAAAACATTTTTTGTAATAGTGTATATAAACTTATTAATATCATAATAAATACGTGATATTATACATAATTTGTCTTAAAATCGTACCGTTATCATTTGCATTTATTAGATAAATTTTAATACATATTACATTATTTATATATATTGATGTAATTGGAAGCAATTGATTTTTATTATCTGTTGTTTACTATTATGTTTGTACTTGGAAGATATATAGAAAAATGTTATTAGCCACCTTTATTAATGTAGTAGAACCCAAAACAATCGTTATAATAAAAAGCTTTATTTAAATTTCATACAGACTTCAGAGATACATTCACATTTATAAAAAAATAAATATTGGTATTTAATTATTTTTTTTAATTTATTATTACAATAGAAGATACATAGGAAATTATGCTATGTCCTACAAAACTGTTCATGAGTTTGACTGTAGGATCTCGAGTCTCTTTATATAAGAATAATAATAATAAAAATAAAAATTACAACGCTAGTAACAATTTAGCTGTTATCATTTTTTTTTATTATTAAGCATTTGTTTTTAATTTAGATTTAAATTATTTAATTTTTAAATGTTTACTTGTATGGACACCCTAAAAAAGCCGGGTAAACGCCTCCCCCGAGGAATGCCTCGATTCTCTGTACTTAGCTGTGTCCACATAGCTTCTTAGATTATAATATAGACCGAGATTTCAAGATATAGGATTATCCAATGTAAATTAACACTCTCAAGTAGGTAGTAAGTAAATTACCAGCAGCAACGTAGTGTTCGAAATTTCTCATAATAGATAAAAATTTGTGGAGCAATATATAATCTATGTTTTACCCGGTTTTTTGCGGAATCGGAATTTATGTGGGAAAAACTAAAACTTTTATGATGATATAAATTATGAGTTAATAGTTAAAATTTAAAAGAAAAATAATCTCCTTTTTAGAGCGTTTGAAAAAAAGATTTTTCGAAAAAAGATTTTTTCCTATTAATTTATTTAATTTAATGATATCTCGTGTTGTATAACAGATCTCAATACGGTGCTTAGACAAATTGAATAACCGAGATTGAGGCTGTCGTTGCATAACGGCGCGCCACAGTGCCTGTTCAGGTGACTTAAATTACATTAAGTTTCCCAACTCAACCTTTCCTAAAGGCGGCGTCGAATTCTACCACTGAATGCTGAATGAAAGCTGAAACGCAATATCTCGAAAATTAGGTGGTGCATGGGAAACGGAGTGTCTTAGCACTAGGTTCCCTCTGTCTACCCTGCCGCATACGGAATACAATGTGAAGCTACAACGAAAAACTGAATAAAAGTAATAGATATTAATTGCCTCTAAATACATAAATTATTTTTTATAAAAATTTTAAATCATTTTAATTTTAGAGAAAAAAATATAAATGAAAAATAAATAATTCGAATGTAAATAAATAATATAATTAATCTTCTTATAATAAATAAAAAATTAATAATAATAAGATTATCTTAATTTCTTTAATTTTTAATATTAATTACTACAAAACCTTATTAATTATTAATTATTATTAATTATTAAATACAATCTAAATTTTCTATTTTGTCCACCAACTGTTCCGTAATGAATTCAAATACTGCATTAATTAAAGTTAATTACAGCAAGCAATTTAAATGCAAAATAGTTATTTATTTATCTGTAAACAATGTTCGGCCATATTGAATTGTGACAGTGAAATGGGTAAGCATTGAGCTAACAGTAGAAATCAATCGGAGTTGTCAGCTCGTACTGCTATTGAATCTCGATCCTTGTTGGAACAGTTATTTACCAGGGAACTAGGCCAAATTGTGGTATACCGTCATCTACATTACGTTTTAATGAATAAACAGGTACCTATATTAATTATGTCACCATTTCTATTAATAAATGTGCAACAAAAAATATTTTATAAGGTTAAAATGACATTTAACCAGTTTATATTATAGTGCATCGTATTATATTACATAATTTTTTTTGTATCTATCAAGTGAGATTAAAATCCATTGAGTGGTTTTAAATCTCTTTGCAGCGATATACAAGCGAAATTTGAGTGAAAGTTGCTACATATTGGAATGCAAGGTATTATCAGATATTTTTTTGATTTTGGTGCATTAAGCTGTTTAGAAACATCTTTACCATAATATATATAGTTATCCAGAGGATGCCCTGACTTTATATCTGTCCGATATTTGTTCTTCAGGCAATTGGTGTAATAATACTTCTATCCAGTCCATGAACGTGTTTATTAGGGGGAGGGGGGTGCTCTCCTCTGGGAACTGCTCAGGATGCAGGGAGGACTTGGCTTCGACAAGGAGGCATAGTGGTAGAATTACAAGGTGCAGAAGGGCTGATTCGCGAAAGTAAGGCTGTCAAAAAGCAGTATAAACCGGTTTAGGCCAATCAAATAACCCTACACACCTTACACCTACTATATTTGAATACTCACCGATTCCGAAGAAAGGCGATTGATCAAGTGTGGCATGGGGCGCTCCTTGCTAAAGTTTCATCCTATGGGCATCCCGAGAATTTATGCAAGTGGATCGCCAGATTTCTCACTGGCGCAGCATAAAAGTCGCTGTCTACGGTTTTTGCTCAGAACATATGCCCGTGAACGCTGGCGTTCCCCAAGGCTGCGTGCAGTCCCCTATGTTGTTTTTTCTGCATATCAACGACATGTTAGAAGATTCTAGCATTCATTGCTATGCAGATGATAGCACAGTGGACGCTGTTTACTTCGGCCGGGCAAGTCTTTCTCGAGAAAACGTCGACCAGTTCCGAAATAAAATTGTGTCTTTGGTTGAGGCATCCCTCGGTAATGTTTCCTCATAGGATGAAAGGAACTTGGTTCAATTCAATCCCAAGAAGACACAAGTTTGCACGTTAACCACAAAAAAAAAATCCCAATTGTCGTATCGCCAGTTTTCCAAAACACTTCCTTTATGGCCACGCGCAGAATCAGCACATTGGGCCTTAGCGTTTCGAGTGATTGCCAGTTGGCCTCAAAGAAACTGGGGGTCATCAACAGAGCGAGACAGTACTTCACTCCAAAACACCGATTGGCCCAGGTTCGGCCTCGTATGGTATTATTCTCATCACTAGGCTAGTGCACGCCAGTGTCAGCTTGGCCCATTTGATCAACGTAGAGCCGTTCGAATCGTTGGGGAACCAATGATCTGTGCAGAGCTTGACACATTGGCTTTGCGTAGAGATGTATCGTAGGTACTTCCTTCCACGCGCCACTCAACTGTGACAGTGTTTCCTACCTGTGGGTATGTTTACAGGTCAATACGATCTGGGTACCTTCAAAAAGCGCGTCTATCTCCACCTTAAAGGCCGGCAACGCACCTGTAGCTCCTCTGGTGTTACACGGGGTTGTGGGCGGCGGTGATCATTTACAATCAGCTAACCCGTACGCTCGTTTGCCTTGTCTTTTTCCGTTACAAAAAAAAATCGATCTCACACATATGCAATGTATTTTTTATTGAACATTAATAGACATGCACTTTAATTCATCCCGATAACAATTATAATTATTATAAAAAAATAATAATAAACACAGCAGTTCCCACTTTCCGTCAATTCTGGCATTGCGTGTTGACTGGCGGAATTCAACGTTGCAATTTGCATAGTTACCAGGGCGATAAAATAAAAATATTAATCATGTCGATTCGTTGAGTGGAAATCGACCCAACTACCTATCGCGTTTATAGTCACTTCCTTGTCTGCGCCACGACTGACCTGACCAAATACATATAAAAAATAGTTTTATCTAACACTCTGATTTTGTATTTTCTTTACTTACAATGAGATGGCTGACTGGAAAATTGCATTTACCTCTTTCACGTTTCACCTAACATTACTGATTTTACTTGTAAAATGAGCTTTATTCGTTGGAAATAAGTGTGTATCTGTGTAACTCACACACGGGGGCGTCAGAAAGTCTTTTACGCCGAATTATCTTGTTTTAGCTTCTTATTTTCTGTGGATTTGTACCTTATTCGTTAGTTCTAGAATTAATATTATTTCATTGTTTGTTTATTATAATAATATTATTATATATAGTTGTGAATTTTTATATTTTTAATAATTTGAAACACCACGTTCGAGACGTTTACCCGAAGATACGAGGTTAAGAAGGCTGAACTACTAGTAATTTCATAGATTAATTCCTGTTATTACCTTTTCTTTTCTTATCTTTTACATTATTTTTGCAGGCATTCTTATTTTCAGAATTACTTTAATTAGAACTACTCAGTTGACTTTTTAACCCGTTTAAGACCGTTGAAGTCAGCATTACAAATGTTTTGGTACAGAATCTACAAGCATCATATTATTTTCTATCTATCTCTAAAAAAAATGTTATTTTAGTAGATTGGGACCAAGATTAGATTAAGACAGCTATAAAATAGATCTCCCTCTCCCGCTCTCTCCAAATATTATTTATCTCAAAGCTGGAATAACTATAAAGCGTTAATATCTTCTATTCAAAAGCTCTTGTTTGTTTAAGCGGAAAAGGGTTATCTTATTATCGGAAAACATCTATAAATAACAAAACTTTGAAATCTATTGTGCTGTATGTATTGTATAGAAATAAAATCAGATAAAATATACCTATATCATGAAAAAAGTTTACAACTACCTGTAGCTTACGTATCTATTGAATAAATTTGATATTTTTTTTAGCTTCACGCTGTATCCCGCACACAGCAGGGTAAGCAAAGGGAATCTAGTGTTAAGACACCGTTCTGGAGGCATTGCGAGTTAAGTGGCGGAACTCTTCCCCTCGACACCAGAGCGAAGAAATGAAAATATAAATGAAAATAAATATTTCATCTCCTCAAGTGGGAATCGTACTCACAACCAGTCGATTTACACGCACACTTTGTGCCCCTGCGCCACGACTGGCCTCAATTTGAAAATATATCTATCAATATCATTGATATGTTCATATAATATTGAATCGCAATAGCATTTCTCCATCAAACGAAGCAGATATAATATTAGATGCAACTGTCGATAACAGGTTAGATAGATCTCTAGAAATGTAAACGATATTTTGTACCTGATTATTTAAATTATATAACTGTTACTTATCTATCTGTCTAATTTTTAAATTGATATTAGAAATGTTTTGTAATAAATGATGGTATTAGAAATAAAGTATGTACAAGGAAACTTAAGGACCTTTTCTTTTGGAGAGAGAGATGACGAAAATATTATTAGTTTAAAAAAAATAACAGCTTCACGTATCTACGGATACGTGCTGTATCCGCAAACAGCAGGGTAGGCAGAGGGAAGACTACCGTTAAGACACACCGTTCCCCATTTTCTGCCGAATTCTAGAGGCGTTGCGTGTTCAGTATCAGAACCCAACGCCGCGCTTTGCCTCGACACCAGAGCGAAGAAATGGAAATATAAATTTAAGTAAATATTTCACCTCCTAGAGTGGGGATCGAACCCACAACCAGTCGGTTTTACAGTCACACTTCGTGCCGCTGCACCACGACTGGCCTATTAGTTTAAAAAACTAAAAACACATTTATAAGCGGGATAAATGAACATAGAAATGAATAGAAGATAAATCTAACAACTTGCAAGTAGATATTTGGTTGTGGACGATCTAATAAAAGCTTATTAAAAAGAAATCCAAAATGTAAATAATATACTTTTCCTTCAGATTTCATGTTAATTTATTTAATATTCTCAAGGTTTCCTAATATTGACAAAATAATGTTCACCGTACAATTTAATATAAATATCATCATAATATTGGACAATATCAAACCAATTAAGTATTTTGGAGAGTATAGACAAAGCACGACGTTGAGTTCCGCCACTGATCATGCAATGCCTTCAGAATTTAGTGGAAAGTGAGAAACGGACTGTCTTAATATTACCTTCCTCTGCCTTACCTGCTGTGTGCGGAAATACAGCGTAAAGCTGTTTTGAATTTTTAAATAACACAAGTTCGTTCTCATTACGACTAGCCATTTCCAGAATTTTCAAACGTATTTTAAAAATACTTTACAAGTATATTTTATTTTTCAAATATCACCCGCTTTGTGCTGTTCCAGTTTTTATTTACAACTTTTCACTTCTTACGAGAATCTTTCCTCTTTTCAAAGTTTCACATCGTAGTTTCTTACTTACAGTAAGGTTTAAAGGTACTCCAGTATTCAATACATGTGATCGATTTTAAAGTTTCGAGTGCATTTCGAAGTTGTGCCAGTATTCTATCATTCTTTTTTCGAAGTACAACTTTAAACATTTTTATAGTAAAGTTTTACATATTTTTTTTTTTATATTTTTAATTTATATGGAGTAATTTATATATATAAAAGGACTTGTGCTGACTGACTGAGGTAAGACGCACGCAGAGCCGTAACCGCTGATGGTAGAAACGTCAAATTTGGGCAGATGTTTATTTTTATATTCAGGACATCCACTAAGAACGGAATTTGAAAAATTTTAATCCTAAAGGGATGAAATAGGGGTTGAAAGTTTGTATGGAAAAAAAATTTAATCTATACCGATTTTTATAAAATTTGAAATTCAGACTCTTAAAAATATTTCATTGAACACGTGTTTCATGGTTTTTAAGAATTCACCCCCTAAGAGTTCAAATAAGGGGTTGAAAGTTTATATGGAAAAATCTTTAAATTGCCACCGATTTTTATAAAAATTTAAATTCAGACTGTTAAAAATATTTTATTGAACATGTGTTTCGTGGTTTTTTTAGAATTCACTCCTAATAAGCGGGCGAAGCCGCGCGCGCCCTCTAGTTATAAATATTTTATTGTCATATGTATTAATATTATGAAAATATGAAATGAAGATGCTGAGGTGGATGCGGCGTAACGCGGTCTGACCGTTACATTCATTCGAGGTAGTCTTGGGGTCTGGTGACGTAGCGGACAAACTCCAAAGCGTCGCCTGAGATGGTCTGGCCACGTTGCGCGTCGGCCTAGGAACTATGACGCATGGAAGTGTCTTGCTATGTCTGTCCCTGGAGCTAGACCTCTGGACACCCAAGAAAGCGCTGGTTGGATGTCGTGATGCAGGACATACAGTACAGTGGAGTAGATTAAGCAGGAAGGTAGACCCTGGTAACATACGCCGGGATTAATGCCAGGAGGAAGAAGATGTATTAATATTATATTTGTACAGTGTATACATTTAAAACGCTTACTACTGAAAGCAAAATCATTTGTGTTTTTTTGTACTTCAGTCGAAAAAAATATGTTGTTTTCCAGTAGTGATAGCTTATTCTTGCTTTGTCCATTATTTTTTTTATAATAAACAAAATAAAACTAATCAAAGTAAAATATGTTTTCCTTAATAATTAATACAACTCAATAGAGAACACGAATCAAAGTTCCAAAATTACATTTTCGTAATAGAATACAAGACTAAAGACGTATTGAAGAAAATAAGGGCGTAAAATTGTCTCTTTTCTTGGTTTGGTTTCTTCTTTTCATCCTTTTGAAACTGAACTAAAAGTTTCAATGAGGAGCACATAAATGGTTGTAGATAATGAAGGCACTCGACACTTGCAATGCATTTTGTTAGAAAGAAATTATTTCGTAAACTCCATTTCATCTCCTTTCGAAACGATTAAAACTTTTTCATTTAATAAAAAAAGTTGGAATTGAGCGTAATGCTCGAGATTCATTCTTTTATGTTTTTAGATTGAAAAATTTAATGTTTTGGTAAATATTTTTACAATCTTCGTTTGTTTTATTACTTTCACTATTAATTAATGTATGAAAAATTTTACAACCTTACTGACTGGCTCACTTTTCGCTCAAATTGAATTGAGAATTCGGATATCTAATGGCAGTATGATATACAGGGTGCAAAGCTTTTGACGGATCAACGTTGGTCTACGGGTAGGGGACCTCAGTACCCTTCCGTTTCACCTCCATATATCTTCTTTTCAGCCGTTCAACAGATATTTGCAAACTTGTGAATTTTTTGAAAAAATCAGATTATTGATGAAAATTATAATAAAAATAAAATTAATTAATCAGCTTCACGCTGTATCCCGCACACAGCAGGGTAGGCAGAGGGAACCTATTGTTAACACACTCCGTTCCCCACTTTCTGCCAATTTCTGGAGGCATTGCGTGTTGAGTGGCAGAACTCAACGCCGCGCTTAACCTCGACCCCAGAGCGAAGAAATGGAAATATAAATTTAAGTAAATATTTCATCACCTCGAGTGTAGATCGAACCCACAACCAGTCGGTTTTACAGTCACACCTCGTGCCACTGCGCCACCACTGGCCTCTTATAATAAAAATAGTTTTATAAAAAACTAAATGCATTGCAATGCCTTGCTAATTTTCTTAAAGAATCTGAGTTTTTCCAAAAAACAACAAATTCGCAAATATCTGCTGAACCGCTGAAAATCACTGAACGTACATGGGAGTGGAACGAATAGGTACTGAGGTCCCCTACCCATAGAAAACCGTTGATTCAACGATCGCTTATCACCCTGTAAATTAACTTCTGTTTCTTTTTTCAAATCTATGTTATGTTTTTTTAATTAATTATTATTTTTATGTTAATATCTTAGTATATACAATATATGTGTACTAAGTTATTAACATAAAAATATTATATAACAGTAACACAGCAAATTCAAATATCAAAAAATATTATAACGAAAAATGACAGATATATTTAATTTATCCCTCGGATTGTAGCGCATCTGTGATTTAACGAATAAAATAAAAATTTTGATACGAATCGACAGGTGCCTAACCGTTTGATATTTGTATGTACGTTGTACCGACACGAAATACGAGATGGAATTCCGATTGCAACTTTGAATCTAACTAAAACAAGTCAAAAGTATGTACGAGTATGTATAAAAGAATATTATATTTTTGAAAGTTGTTTAATCTTCAATACACATGATATTATAATCGACCAATCGACCCGTCCACGGCTTCGCCCGCTTAAAATAAATGATTATTGATTTAATAAGCAGAATTGATTGACAACTCTAATGATTTCTAATATGATTTTTTTATTACTTTAATCTGTAATATTCTAATATGTTTTTTTACAACATTATCGTAACTTCCATAAGAATTTTTGATTGTTTCGAACTAAAAAATATGACCAATGTTGATATTTGATATGCATAAAATATACATAAAGCGAATTATTTATTATATGTATATATTTTTGTAACATTACGTTATTTTTACCTATGTTATGTTTTTTAAAGCTCTGTTAAATGTGCTGATGTCACTTATTAATTTAATGTACTGCTTCAGAAACAGCCTTAAATATAAAAAAATTGATTTGGGTAATGATTCATAATATTCTTTGTAAAATAACTGTAATGTTTGCATATTAACTCCTGTACAGTTTTTAAATTAGTTACACATATTATTGGCTAAATGTACAATTGGTAAATATTACAGAGTACACGTAGAAAGGATGTTTTTAGGCATTTTTATATAGATTTATTTCAAACGAACGAACGAACCAAAAAATCTATGTATTTTTTTTATATCTCTTTGAAGATCAAATCGTTCTTTATCTCTGTGTTGAATTAATTACGATTTCAACTTAACTGTTATGATTTATGAAGGTAATCTCCACTAACAATTCCATTTTGTTTACTTTATTGTATAAAATATTGTATAATAGTGCTTCAAAAATATATATTTTTATCAACAGTAATATAATCAAGACGTTTCGAATGTCATTCTTTAGCCAGGAATCTTACCAGCCCGATTGCTATATTGCTATTGCGAACGTTAGTTCGCAGGCAAACTAATGCCTTGAGTTCATTCAAATGACGATAACTTTTTTTTTAATAAACCGATTTTGATGAACTAAACTTTAGTGCTCAAGTTGAGTTAAAACAAAGCAATTGGTGAAATTTTCAAGTAAATCGGTTCAGTACTTTCAGAGAAAAATGCGGACAAAAATATGTCGACAGACAGACAGACAGACAAGAAATTAAAAAAAAACTTTTTGCTTTCTATTATTCTTTTTAAGTGTCCCTCTATCCATTTCAGTCAAAATTACTAAATGTACAGACAAAATATTTTTACTGTCTTATTATATATAGAGATAACAGATAGTTACACTGAAACTATTGTCATTTTTTTAAATATTCTGTATAATATCACATATTAAAATGAAAGATTTTTTTTCATCAATAAAAAAAACACATGTTATATGAGAGAAAAAATCATGTTTATGATTGAGTCAAAATAAATAATGGAAATTCAAGAAATCATTGAACTTGACATATTTCTAAGTAAATGGATATAAGACAGTAGGCACACAAAGTATATTTATTTCTTTTTAGTTTCACACTGCACATAGGCAGGGGGAACCTGGGAACCTAGTATTAGGACATTCCGTTCCCATTAAAACACTTCCGTTCCTTACTTTCCGTCGAATTCTAGAGGCATTGCGTGTTGAGTGGTGGGGCTCAACGCCGCATTTTTGCCTTGTTACCAGACCGAGTAACTGCATATATTAAATATTTGATTTCCTCTTGTGGTCATCAAATTACAACCTATCGCATGTCACACTTGTGTGTGCCACTGGACTACAACTGGCCACAGCTGGTACATAAGATGATTTTATAAATTAATACAACAAAATTTTATATACTAATGTAGTTTCAAGGTTTGGATTAAAAATATATAAAATAGAGACCGTACCAAGCGTAATTTACATCACAAAGCGGCTGCAAAATGGAAGACAGCAGCGCAGTAGTGACACAGACTTAAACAGTTTTAAAAAGTATAGTATAACTTTGTTTCTTATTACAAGATATATTTGGGAAGAATTTGTTTGTTTTATAATATATGATATAATTATTTACTATATTATAAAAGTAGTCTACTAGTTTGTTTGTTTGTTTAAACGTAGGTCTCTGGATACATTAGACGGTTATACTTTCTTTTTGCTATGTATGAATGCTGCATTCTTCAGAAGTGCTATAGGCTATATAACATTACGGTGTAAATCTTAGTAGGCCTTAAATAACGAAATAACAATAATAAGGAACGCCATAGAATTGCTTTAATATTGATTTAAGCGCGCTGCACATCTAGCTTATGTCACATATATACAATATATATGACACATATATACAATTTTATTTTTTGTCACAAAATGCCTTATTGTCACTTATTTATAAGAATAAATAAGTGACAATAAGGCATTTTGTGACAAAAAATATTTGAAAATTGTAAGGTGATATTTCATCGATTTTTATTTCACATGTATATTAAAATTACGAGCGAAAGTTATTTCATCTTCAAGGAAATCTAATGTAGATCATCTTCGGCTTTTATAGCATGTCATTTGGACGTATACTTTTTAAGAAAATTTAAAATTAAAATAATTCAACGCTTTGTGACGGCCAAGCCTAGGCTCGAGTCCCGCGGGGGGCGCGCTTGCCGCCGATGACGTCCTATCATACAGCCACGTAGTGTTCATGATTGAATGCATTAACCTGTTGGTAAAAGCCGCATAATAAAAGTATTATAGATGGTATGCGGGCGAAGCCATGAGTGGGCCGCTAGTGTTATAATATTATGAGAATTATATGTACATTTTATACATACCAGTGACCCTTCTTCCTGATATTATAAATTATTTTGAAAAGTGAAGTTGTTTGGAAAGGAAGTATTTTCAATACTACTACAGATCTGTTTTTTTTACATATATCCACTATATAGAAAACCTCGAATAAACCACCGGAACCCTCGAAAGTTTTACACACTCCTACGTTAATCGACTTTAGAATTTCATACTCCAATTACCACCTAAGTTGACTCTTCAGCTTAGTTGAGAAAATTTAATCGTCGTTTTTTCCATTAGGAATTCTCTCAAGTATTTTGGTATTAAGATTAGATTTATGTTTTAAATAATTGGTGAACTATTTTATATTTAACTAGAGGGCGCGCGCGGCTTCGCCCGCTTATTTGCACCCTTAGGGGTGAATTCTAAAAAAAACCACGAAACACGTGTTCAATAAAATATTTTTAACAGTCTGAATTTAAATTTTTATAAACATCGGTGGCGATTTAAAGATTTTTCCATATAAACTTTCAACCTCTTATTTGAACCCTTAAGGGGTGAATTCTACAAAACAATGAAACACGTGTTAAATTAAATGTTTTAAAGAGTCTGAATTTCAAATTTTATTGAAATCGGTGCCGATTTAAAAAAAAAACCATACAAACTTTCAACTCCTATTTCATCCCTTTAGGGTTAGAATTTTTTAAATTCCCTTCTTAGTGGATGTCCAGAATATGAAAATAAACATCTGCCCAAATTTCACGTTTCTACCATCAGCGGTTACGGCTCTGCGTGCGTCTTACCTCAGTCAGTCAGCACAAGTCCTTTTATATATATAGACTAGAGTGCGCGCGCGGCTTCGCCCGCTTATTAGGAGTGAATTCTAAAAAAACCACGAAACACGTGTTCAATAAAATATTTTTAACAGTCTGAATTTAATTTTTTATAAAAATCGGTGGCAATTTAAAGATTTTTCCATATAAACTTTCAACCCCTTATTTGAACTCTTAGGGGGTAAATTCTTAAAAACCATGAAACACGTGTTCAATAAAATATTTTTAAGAGTCTGAATTTCAAATTTTATAAAAATCGGTACAAATTAAATTTCTTTTCTATAGAAACTTTCAATCCCTATTTCATCCCTTTAGGGTTAAAATTTTTCAAATTCCCTTCTTAGTGGATGTCCAGAATATGAAAATAAACATCTGTCCAAATTTCACGTTTCTACCTTCAGCGGTTACGGCTCTGCGTGCGTCTTACCTCAGTCAGTCAGCACAAGTCCTTTTATATATATAGATTATGATATAATATGATGAGGCCAGTCGTGGCACAGAGCACAAAGTGTGGCTGTAAACCGACTGGTTTTGGGTTCGACACCCTCTCGAGGAAATTAAATATTTATTTAAAACTAGCGGCCTGCTCGCGGCTTTGCCCGCTTGAATTACATGATTATTCATTTAAGAAATATATATATATATATATATATATATATATATATATATATATATATATATATTACAAACAACCTTAATTATTAATTAATTGATTTGGATAAGTACTCACGATATTATTTGTAAATTAACTTATATTAGCTTCTGTACAGTTTTTAAATTAGTAACATTATTAGTTAAATATATAATTGGTATACAGAATATACATAGAAAGCACGTTTTTAGGCATTTTTATATAATCTATAAAATAATAAACATTTTCGGGCAAGTTCAAGTCGTACTCATGCCCCGAGAGTTTTCGTACCAGTTTCATGAATGGAGATACACCAAAAGAATAACTAATTAAGTTGTCATTTTGTATCAATTTAAGTACAGATTAAAATTTGTACTTAATGGTTTTTTCTGTGACACAAATACAAATAAGTAGTCAATTTTTGAAAAATAATTTTGGAATTTTCCTTTATAAGTGCCGTAAGTCTTAACTTCTTAATAAATTTCGAAATTGTATATCAACGGGAAGTACCCTATAGTTATGATAGAAAATGCGACAAAAAACAAAGCATAAACTCTCATATTTCATCGTCATTTGATTGCGATGATTTAGAAGATAGATTTTCGTGCTCTAAAGGAATATAGACTTGAACATTGAGGTATAGTTTTTATGGTAGTCAAAGTTATTAGCTACTAGATGAGATAAATAATTAGTCCACCATATATACTATTAAAGTTTATTACACGACACAGAACAAAGCACAATACAATAAATAACGAAAGAATAGTTTTAAGAAAGAATTATAGCGAGCACAAGAGTTTATATATACAGTAAGGCGAAATAGAAAGGGCTATATAAGCAAACGAATAAAATAACTAGAAAAGCGTAATTAGCGAGAAGCGCAAAAGGAAGCGTGCATTCGCCGTCGCGGTATGAACTCGGACTGGTGCACCGGCGCATACGCAGAGCTCGCCGCGCGACCGGTGCAACAAAAAATAGGTCAAAAGGTCAAGCGCGCTCGGTTCTACTCAAGCTATTATTTTGATATTAAATTATATAAAATAAAAATTAAATTTGCATAAAAATAAAATTACATAAATTAATAAAATTAATTATTGTTCTTAACCACTACAGAGGTATCTAACCTTTAACCGATCTTGTGCAAAATAGTCTTGACAGACGGACAGACGGACAAACAACAAAGTTATTTTATAAGAATTTTGAGGTATGTACCCTAAAATACCCTTGGCACATACATACATGCAACATACAGGTGCAATAGTGCAATGCCGTTACGTGTCGCTGGTAAGTTATGAAATAATACTGCGGGATATTTTTATAAAAAGTGTCAGAGCATTTTTTCTTGAGACACAACTTTTTAGAGGCTGCCAAAAGTGTTTTTTTTATACGTTTCTTAAAAAAATATGAATAACATAAACGAACGAACGGACTGAAGAACCTATTCAAAATATTTCTTTGAATATTAAGTCATTCTTTATCACTGTGTTAAATAATTAAGAATTAAGCTAGACTGTTACGAAGGTAATCTTCACCAACAATTCAATTTAGTTTACTTTGTAGTTAGTACTATGAACAATTGTACTTTAAAAACGTAACGTATCATGTGTAGTCAATAGATATAATTACGTATGTTTCTTTTTTTTTTCAAATATAAATATCTTTAAAACTTTAAGTACATTATTTTTTGATAGAGTGTAGCGGTAACCTTTCCAAACTATATTTTCTTTTATGCACAGCGCTATCTATTTAAGATCCCATCGCAATTAGTGATAGCGTTACGTGTATGAAAGAGCGTATCAAGATTCGTTAGTACCTACTATTTTTGTCAATAGATAGCGTTACTTGCCGATTTTTTAATATCTCAAATATTAACTTCTTGAAAACTTAAATACTTATATCTTTTGATAGAGTGAAGCGATTACAATGAAATAAACACTAAAAGCTACTTTGATTTATTTGTAATTTTTATGTATAAAAGTTGCTTAAATTTATTGTGTATTTTTTACATGATACGTGTTCACATAAACAGACAAACAGACAAACAGACAAACAGATAAACAGACAAACAGACAAACAGACAAACAGACAAACAGACAAACAGACAAACAGACAAACAGACAAACAGACAAACAGACAAACAGACAAACAGACAAAAATTCCAAAAATGTTGGTAATGAAATCTGTTAATTATCCTTTAACACCCTGGCTAATTTTTTTTAAATATTTTCAATGTACAGAAACGACTTTTCTACAAATTTATTATAAGTATAGATTTATATCTCTTCGCTCTGGTATCGAGGCAAAGGATGACGTTGAGTTGCGTCACTCGACATTCAATGTCTCCAGAATTCGGCGGACAGTGGGGAACGGAGTATCATAACACTACGTTCCTTCTGCCTACTCTGCTGTGTGCAGGATGTGCTGATTTTATATTGATTTGATATTTTTAAAGGTGAAAAAAATTGGCAAAGCATAAAGTTTTATGAAAACTATATTTTTCTTTGTGTATACGCGTCTCCTGTATTTTATGAATGAAATGAATCGAGGTGGCTTTTTATTTGTTTAAGTAAAGTTTAATATTTCACATTATGATATATGTAAGTACGTATAATAGAAATATCAAATAAACGCCAAGTCGTGGCTCTTCGGCACGCACGACTATAAACTGTAAACAGATTGTACGTTAGAACTACTTGAGAAAATGGAATATTTCATATTTGCATTTCCTTGATCTGGTGACGAGGCAAAGCTTAGCTTAACACGCAATACCGCCAAAATTCAATGAAAAATGGATGAATGAATGGAAAAATGGGTTCCCAGGTTCCCTCCGCCTTCCTTACTACATGAGTGCTACTTAAAAAAAGCTTTATGTCCTCAAGGAATAACTAAACCACGCGAGTGGCTGAATATATGTCTTGGTGCGGGTTGCACCAAAGTTCTGATAAACGGAAATTAAAGCACGAAGTAATATATGCCAACTGAGTCGCTGTATGAAGATATGGGACGTGCCTACCAGTTATTCAACTCGTTATTTATTTATGAGGAAGAACTCAAACAGCAACTTTATAAATTCTCTTTCTTTTACGCAGCAAGTCGTTAAACTTGCTTTGGTTTATTTATCTTCGTACAATGTAACTGGAATTTTGAGATTCCAGAAGATATCTTTCTCTTTAAAATTCTTAGACTATTTGTAATTCCATTAGGCCTTCAGTTTGGAGACGCTTTACTCAAACAATCCTGGAAATGGAATCGTATAAGCATGCAGTAATCTTTTAAAATATGAATATATATATATATATATATATATATATATATATATATATGTTATTTTCCAGGCCAGTCGTGGTGCAGGGGCATAAAATGTGACTGTAAACGCGACATGTTGTGAGTTCGATTCTCACTCGGGGAAAATGAAACTTTTAATATTTTCCTTTCATCGCTCTGGTGTCGAGAAAATGAGAGTTTATTTAAATTTATATTTTCTTTTCTTCGCTCTGGTGTTGACGCAAAGCGCGTCGTTGAGTTCCGCCTCTCAACACGCTATGCCTCCGGAATACGGCAGAAAATTTTAACGGAGTGTCTTAATACACCATAACTATCTGTTTGGGGAGAAAGTGGGATACAGTAGCGTTTTCCATTAGATTTTGTACTTCTACAAAATGCAAAATTATTTTTCATACAAATATGAAATTTAAAACTTAAATTATTCAATAACCTAACCAAGAAACCCCTTCTGGTGAACATGTTAACAACTAAGATTTATTCTACTAAAAAGAGATTAATCTACGTACTGACTTTTATTCGAGATGAAATAGGCTTGCCGCGGCTCAGGAAATGAGGTTATCTCGAACTCAACGGCTTCCCCAGGAAGAGACGGTATTGACGTGGCTGTGTACCTAGTTGCATCTTTTACTTCCTTTTCAACAACATAAAATTAAATAACAGACCAACTGTCCTACAGTTTTGTAATGTACAATTAAAATCTTTACTTTAGTTAAAAATAAATGCACATGCACACAGCAGAGTAGGCAGGGGGAACCTAGTGTTAAGACACTCCGTTCCCCACTTTCTGCCGAATTTGTGGAGGTATTGCGTGTTGAGCGGCGGAACTTAACGCCGGGCTATTGCCTTGGTGGGAATCGAAGAAATGAAATTTTAAGAAATAATAATTCATTCCCTCGACTGGGCATCGAACCCACAACCGTCGCTTTTCAATCACACCTTTGATTTTTTTTTGTATTTGATGAAAAAATACATTTTGGGCTCTCAGTAACGATTATTAAAAGTAATATCTATTTTGCTTTAAAAAAGACAGAGTATTGGTAATATGTAAATACATTATCAATAATCAGGAATTTAAAAGCTCAAGTCAATCCCAGATCAGACAGTAGGCATAAATATTAGTAAGGTAAGGATTTTAAAAATTAACTTACAAAAATTCAGTGGAAAGTGGAGAGCGGAGTGTCTTAACACTGTACTCACCTGTTTACCCTGCTACATGCGGGATACAGCGTGAAGCTGAAACACAAGTTGCACACAAATCACTAGGACTTTACACGCTACGGAGTCTGTGACATGTAAAAACGAGACCTTTCCGAGCATGAGCAATGGTCGCGTAAATAAACTTTGTGACCGAAAACGAAAGGCTGGCTGGTTTTATATGACCAAGATAGTAAAGAAATGTTATTTGTTGGAAAAAAATATTCAAGTCTATGCACTATTATATATATTTTTTTCGGATTTCAGTTTTTTGTATGTTATTCGCTACTTTTATGGTAAATGCTCTTTTTAATTTTTTTTGCTTAGGTTTAGTATGGTGAATTTGCGTTTTATGTACTCTTTATATCATATTTTATATTTGAAAAATGGTTATAATATCAGATATTTTGTTCGTTCCTGGTCACTCAATAGGCAATGCCTCCTGAATTCGGTGGAAAATGAAACTGGGTTCCCTCAGCCTACATGGGATACAACGTAAAGCTGATTTGATCATTACTCCTTTTTTCTTACGATAATTACGTCTAGAGTACAATATACTAAAAATCATTGGCTTATTTTTAACGTTTTTAAGAGAACGTATAAAAAATTGGCAGAACGTAGCAGGATTTGAATTAGCGTGACGGTATCCAAAGGCGCGGATTCTAATCCACGATCAAATCTACGATCATTTTTTTATACGTTTTCTAAATAAGTATATCATAGGCTTACAGATTGAAATACCATACCTACCATAGTGTCGAATTTGCACAAAGGACTGATCATTATAAGTGATAGTCAAAATCTGCAACTATACTGATTTACAATACAATAAAAGATAAATAATTAAGTCTTTCAACCCCATCTTATAGATTTTTATCAGCTTCACGCTGTATTCTGCACATAATAGGGTAGGCAGAGGGAGAAACTAGTGTTAAGGCCATCCGTTCCCCATTATCTGCCGAATTCTGGAGGCATTGCGTGTTGAGTGGCCGAACTCCACGTCGCGCTTTGCCTCAAAACCAAAAGGAAGAAATGACAATGTTAAATATTTCGATTCTTTTCGTCGAATGAGAATCGAACCCAAAACTTCCGAACCGGTGCCACGACTGGCCTCATATTATAGATATATCATATAAAGCCCAGTTCCATTAAGGTCTACTTCGGTTCACCTCAACATAAGTGCTTTTAAGCGCTGCGATACGAAGTGCTCGCCACTACAGTGGAAGATCGGACTGTTGAGAACATGAGGGCAATTATTGATAGGCACTCCGTATTGTGATCTGTAAAGAGTTATCTATCTTTTATTACATACTTTGATATCATTTAAATCTTTTATAAATGGATTTGAATCCATATATAATCAAGCCTGTTTTATTAAAGTCTACGAGTATATCGTAGATCTATATACATATATCCTTAATAGTTTGAAGCTTAATTTCATTTAATAATGCTACAGTTTGTGAGTTCGATTCTCACTCGCATAAATTTAATAAATGTCTTAACCCTCAGCTGGTATGGTAGGGCCCACGAGGACCCCACGCATCATATTTTCTATATTTTCTAACGCGCTTTTGCCTTGGTTACAGAGCAAAGTTAATAAATAAAAAATATTTCCCACGAGAGCGAACCAAACCCACAACTATCGTGTTACAGTCATACGCTCGTGCCGCAGAGCCACGACAGTCCCAAGACTAAATGAACTTTAGACTAAAAGAATAAAGTAAATAAACATAATGTTAGTTATATAAGGCAACGTTTCAAAATATATTTTAATCATAAAACATTTTTTCTGGTGTTAACGAATATAATATAATTTCTAGTGTAAACGATTGGTTGTTATTGGAATGAATACCATTGTACGTTGAAAAGGCGTCACAATCACAATCAAACCACTATTCCACGCGTTATTTCATATTTCAGTTTTATGTCACGTAGAAAAATATTAACGTTTTAAATATAAACGAGAAATTTGAGGCCAGTCGTGGCACAGGGGCACAAAGTGTGACTGTATAATCGACTGGTTGTGAGTTCGAGCCCCACTCGAGGAGATGAAATATTTACTTAATATATATTTCCATTTCTTCGTTGTGGTGTCGAGGCAAAGCGCAGCGTTGAGTTCTGCCACTTAACATGCAATGTTTCTAGAATTTGGCAGAAAGTGGGGAACGGAGTGTCTTAACACTAGGTTCCCTCTGCCTACCTTGCTGAGTGCGGGGTAAAGCGTGAAGTTGATTTTATTAGAAAAATATGTCAAGAAAGTAATTGTATAATTGAACGATTTCTACAAGATACAGGTTCAAATTTAGCAAAGTCCAAATGTTTAAATACATAATTTCATAAATTTTCAAAAAAGTATGTAGGTATGACGACAAAATTTTAAAGATCTCGTTGTTTCAATTAAGATCACATCAATTATTTTTCCCATAAAGGTTATTGTTTTAATTTTTGTAACGTTTTTAATTTAGTCAGATTAACTACGGTAGTTTGTATTTTCTTCTCGTCTATCGAGTTTTATACTGCTAACAAGTCTGTGCACGTCTTCTTAAAATAATTCACTTTGTTTTCCCTTTAATAATATTTTTTATGGAAAGAGGAGTTCTTTGTCACTTTCGCGTTGCAGAGTAATGAAATTTTACCATATTTCAGATTGAGAAGTTAAATTCACTATACACCGAAAAGAAACTAGAACATTCACAGTAAAAAAAATAAAAAAAAACGAAAATGGTATAAATATTTATTTTTAATGTAGAAATTCGTTACAATTTTTATTTTTTATGAGATAAAGCTAAGAGATAAGCTGCTAATAAGACAAAACGCGGCGTTCAATTCCTCCATTCAACACACATTATTTCGAAAATTTGGAGGCAAGTGGGGAACACAGTGTCTTCACTTGTCAGTGTCACTAGACTTCCCTCTACCTACAGTTATTTGTGAGATACAGCGTGAAACTAAAAAAAATAGCTAAAACTGTTCTTTAATAGCAACTCTAAATTCAACAACACATTAAAAATATTTACAGTAGAATTAAAAAACACAATTCAGGGACACAGCGGGTGCATTTATTTTTGTAACTTTAGTATCTGCTTCATGCTCCGGTTAACTTATTAACGCTACATTTTTAACTCTTTGTAGAGAAAGAGATTATAATTAATATTCTTAGATATTATGTAATATTTATTATTTGAAAGATTTTAGTCATTTACGTAATGTATCAGCTTCACGCTGCATCCCGCACACAGATGGTAGACAGAGGGAACCTAGTGTTAAGAAATTCCGTCCCACACTTTTCAATGCCGTGCTTGCTTACTCTACACCAGAGACGACGACGAGCTGAAAGGTATCAGCTTCTATTTAGCATTTCATTCAAATATTAACTAAACTTGTTAATTAATCTTTATTAATTAATTTTCTTCTTAGTAATCTGAACTGTACTTATTTAGAAAACGTATAAAAATTTGAACGTAGCGTTTGGACTCCAACTCGCGCCTCCTGGAAACCGACCAGGCGCTCTGACCACTAAGCCATACGTTCTCATCAAACTACGTCGAAATTTTTATACGCTTGTTACAACTTATTTATGTTGTTAATATCTCTGTATGGAGATTTTTACAAATTTCCGCTACCCCAAGATAATTACTAAGAATTATCGTTTGGCAAGAGAGAATTCTATTTTTTAAATATTTTTAAACATCTTTAAAGTGTTTTTCCACACTTAGGAAAGAAAAATACTTATTTATAAAACATATAAAAATTTGAACGTAGCGGGATTCGAACTCGCGCCTCCTGGAAACCGACCAGGCGCTCTGACCACTAAGCCATACGTTCTCATCAAGCTACGTCGAAATTTTTATACGCTTGTTACAATTTATTTATGTTGTTAGTATCTTTGTAGGGAGATTTTTACAAATTTCCGCTACCCAAAGATATTTATTAAGAATCTGAACTGTGTTTTATTATGTATATATGGTAATAAGCAGGTTAGGCTTAGGTGCCCCCTTCTTTTTGATTTACATTTATATTGATGCGGCGGGAAGTGTCAACTTTCATGAATAACAAATGATGTCTCATCATTTTTGTTTAAAAAAAGTCATCCTTTTGTACCAACTTGCTTCTGTATAAGCTGTAAATTTGAAAAGAAGAGAATATATAACCGTGGAGATATAGATGTTTTCGTTATTTTTATAATTTATATATATATATACAACCTTGTTTTTTTTGTATTGTAAATTAAAAGCTTCTTAATAGAAACTAGAAATAGTTTTTTGCTGTTGTGGCGCAGTGGCAAGCGTGTGACTGAAGACACGATGGTTGTGGGTTCCATTCCCACTCTGGGGAACAAAATATTTAATATTTTCATTTTTACACTTTGGGAAAAAAGGAAACGCGTGATGCCTCGAGCGGCGGAGAGTAGGGAACAGAGTGCCTGAACACTAGGGTGGCACTTCTCTGCTATATGCGGAATAAAGCATGAAACTGAAAAAAAAAATTTTGTCCAATATTTTTATAGTACCTAACTATAATATTGACAAGTTTGTGTAGGTACTTGTATTTTTTCTTTTCTCAATTACTAATGATATTTACAAGGAAATAATTACTCTAATGATTATTAGTGGGGAACGGAGTGTCTCAATACTAGGTTCCCTCTGCCTACTCTGGCATGTGCGGGATACAGCGTAAAGCTAATTTTGATTTAATAGTTACTCTAAAAGCCAATAAATAAAATTAGCCAACAAAATATTTAACTTATTTCGTCATGTCAAAGTCGTGAATTTCTTATAGTGTCTAAGACGCGTCATAAAGCCCAAAACACCTGCTTTTAGAGCTTGTCAACAGTCGTAAACTCCTCATAAAACCAGTTAGGATTTAAGTAATTTCATTGAAAATGTCTCTTTTTTAGCTTTCGAGAATTACTGTTAAACTTCATATGTTACTTAACATGTCTCGCTAAGAGCTTCGTCGTTAAATAAAATAAAAATAAAATCAGCTATACGACCAGTCGGTTTTACAGTACACTTTGTGCCACTGCGCCACGACTGGCCTCTAATATTTTATGAAAATATAAAATATTCCAGTACCTCGAATGAAACTCGAACCCAAAACCTATCGCGGTTACATTGGCCCCGTTGTGTCCTTGCGCTACTAATGGCCTCAAAATATACGTATACAAATATTAAAAAATAAAACCTTTTCCACGAGATTTAATATAGACAAAGAAGTAAATATTGTTCAAAGAAATATTTGAAATCCATCCATAGACCTAATCTACAATATATGAAATTTTCTTTTGACATAAGAAAAGGAGGACCGTCTCCGAGGAATTCTTTCATAGCCACGGTTACTTTTGTATTATCTATTACAAATCATCTAACTTAATAACATTTCGTATATTATGCCTTAGAATAAAATGACTTTATTTTCTTATTCGGATTATTAGAGGCCAGTCGTGGCGCAGCGGCACGAAGTGTGACTGTGAAACCGACTGGTTGTGGGTTCGATCCCCATTCGAGGAGATGAAATATTTACTTAAATTTATATTTCCATTTCTTCGCTCTGGTGTCGAGATTAAGTGCGGCGTTGAGTTCTGCCACTCAACACGCAATGCCTCCATAATTCGGCAGAAAGCGAGGAACGGAGTGTCTTAACACTAGGTTCCCTCTGCCTACCCTGCTGTGTACGGGATAAAGCGTAAAGCTGATTATTTTCTTATGTACTCTTATATGGAGCTTACATAAGGTAAAGTCTGACTGAACTTTTTGTATGATATTTGATTGGATTTTTTTGTATGAAAGTTTTTTGCTCCGCGCTTTGCCTCCTTACCAAAGTGAGAAAATGAAAATTTTGAATATTTCATTTCTTTGAGTGGGAATCGAACCCACAACCTGTTCCGTTCACCGTCGCATGCTTGTGCCCCTGCGCCACGACTGGCATCTCTGGATATAAGGATGGTACCCACGTTAATTTGTTACTAAAGTGTTTGACGACGCTGGTGCACTCTATAATAATATAAAATAAAATAAATAAATAAAACGCCACTGGTTGTGGGTACGATTCCCACTTGAGGAAATTAAATATTTATTTGAATTTAAATTTACATTTCTTCGTTATAGTGTATGTGAGTTCCGCCACTCAATACGCAATTGACTAAGCACTAGGTTCCCTCTGCCTACCTTGCTGTGTGCGGGATACAGCATGAAGCTGATTTGTTTTAATTTGATATACTTTATTTAACTAAATATCTAATCACTATTTCATTTTCCTTACAGCTTAGTACATTTATTTATTCTTTATTTTACTTACTACTTTCTATAAACTGAAACCAAAAGTCAAATATAAAGTAATAATTAGTTAAAAAGTTAGTTAGCAAAGCCAGTATTAGATACCGCTGTATTATGAAAGCCCCTTTGTTTTTGACAGCAAAATGTGCTATATTTTGTTTAGATTGATAGTGCAACCTAAGGTAAAAGGGCAAAGTTGAAATTTTCAAAATAATTTTTTAATTTACTTTAATTAGGGCTAAGGCTTTTATTATTATGTTTTATTAAGGCTATTTAGATAAAGAAGACTTTCTATTTTTAAGGAGAGAAAAAAGCAATAAAATGTTTTTTTTTTCAACCTACAGCATTGTTTTTTTTATTTTTGTATCTTGTAAGATGTATGTGATATGAGCATGCGTTTTTTTATAAAATCACCCTTCCCACATACGCTCATTCCATACAGTCATTCTTTCATACATACAACAACTAGTATAAACAGACAAACAGCCACTCATCCCACAATGTCTCGAAAATTCGACGGAAAGTGGGGAACAGAATGTCTTAAGCTTCCCTTTGCTCATCTTGCTGTACGCAGGATACAGTACAGCGTGAACTGAATAAAAAACATATATACCTTCGTTTCGAATCAATTTACATATTAGTGAAAACTGCATTAAAACGTAGCTTGAAAGATAGACACTTTTTGTACTGTTTAAAGAAATCTTCTATTTCACATTCAGTAGTTTCTGTATAATATTGGCTTTAGGTAAATTACTTACCAATAAATGTTGCAGGCGCTTCGAGGAAATGGACTTCCGTGACGTAATTCCCAATAAACCTAAACATCTTGTGGTGCACGAGAATTGTCGCCAATTTCTCATCATAATTGTGAATCGTCGTGTCTCGAATATCTGATATTCGAAATACGACTATATATTATAGATCTTATACCTTATATATTAAATTAATATATGTAATTTATTTGCTGAGTAGGTTAAAAATTTCAATTAAAAACAAATGCAATAATAACTTATTATAATTTTTTAGGACTCCGTATCTATTATCTCTGAAAACTGTATATTTTGCTTAAATCCCAAAAAATAATATCCTTAAAAGTGGACAAAATTTGTTATTAAAGCCGCTAGTTCAAGTGAAGTATCAGATGAAAGGGCTCTGACTAAGAAACGTTTGAATTTCAGAAATAGCTCGAGACCTCCAATTTTGGTACGGAACTCTCTATAGGAGAGCCGGACTCGCGCTTGTCCAGTTATTGTTCTAATTGCGAACGCTAAGGACATTCATTGAGTAACTTTGTGGCATTGCTTTAAAGTTTTAACAAACCAACCAATCAGATAGATTTTTTTCAGTTTCACACTGTATGTCGCACACACTACCCCGCGGTAGGCAGAGCGAACTTAGTGATAAAACTCTCTTCTCCATTTTCCGCCTAATTCTTGGGGCATTAACATCGTGAAATGAAAAAAAAAATCCTACGTCTAAACTGTTGAGGTATCTTGACTAATTTCTTTAGGTATGGGCTTAAAATATTTTACCATATATGCTGTTCCCGTAAAAGGAATACTGACGCTTCCACCCTGTATATTATACTTATAATGCAGTACATAATACCTTGTACGAATTTTTCAACTTTGTTTTAACTTAATGAAGTTTCAAAATAAGTTATTATATTATGTAGATTACCGACCCTTAATTTAAATAAAAATCTAATTAAAGTTGTTTCATGTATT
>JAATLQ010038343.1:46835-93809 GCA_013421005.1 Heliconius erato x Heliconius himera | reverse complement strand
GCAGGGTAGGCAGAGGGAACCTAGTGTTAAGACACTCCGTTCCCCACTTTCTGCCGAATTCTGGAGGCATTGCGTGTTGAGTGGCAGAACTCAACGCCGCGCTTAACCTCGACACCAGAGCGAAGAAATGGAAATATAAATTTAAGTAAATATTTCATCTCCTCGAGTGGGGATCGAACCCACAACCAGTCGGTTTTGCAGTCACACCTCGTGCCGCTGCGCCACGACCGGCCTCAAATCATCATGATATCAAGTAAATTGAATTGCGATTGTACCGTACAATATACAATTATCCTGAGTAAATACCATACGTAATAACCACATAGCACTCTAACAAAGCCAATTAAAAGATATACATTCACATATAATTCAAAGAAACAGTAGGAAAATATTTAAAGTTGATGATTAAAGCACGCGATGTGATGGTATTGTCTGTAGGTACTCCGCGCGGTACCACAACGGTTACTTAGACAGCGTTGTTAATATGAAAAATGTTATTTTAAAATTTTCAAAGAATTACACACTATAAATAGACTGTTTCGAATAATATATTTTGATATAATTATAATACAATATAATAATTAAATGAATAAATTGGGATGGATTTATTATTAAATAAAATGTATAGCCCGATGTAAAACATCTAGCTTAATTATATTCTTATAAGAAATATTTATTTGATTAAAAATATATTTTAACCTTGTAATTTTTAATTTCAACTCTAGGTAACAGCTCAACAATTCTCGCACATAACAGTGTTATACAGTATTATTATTTTTTAAATTAAATCAGCTTCTCGCTGTATCCTGCACACAGCAGGGTAGGCAGACTGTTAGGCCACTCCGTTCCCCACTTTCCACCGAATTTTGGAGGTATTGCGAGGCGGAACTCAACGTCGCATTTTGCCTCAACACCAGAAAAAAAATGAAAATATAAATTTTAAGTCAATGTTTAACTTCCTCGAGTGAGTATCGAACCCAGAACCAGTCGCGTCGCGACTAGCCTCTTCCTCTTATTTTTTCATGTTTTATAATTTATACATATATCTATGTATATACATAAATGGAGACCGTCCTGGCGTAGTGGCACAAAGGTGTGACTGTGCGGCGGTTGTGGGTCCGATTCCCATTCGAGGGAATTAATTATTATTTATTAATATATCGTATTTGGAATACAGCGTTAAGCTGATTTATTTACTTTTTTAATCTTATCAATATATACAAACATTGAGAATAAAATTCGGATATGATATCTTTTAATATTCATTCTGAATAATAACGAGCATAAAGGATATGCGCTGAACTATGTGGAATGCCTTGAAATGATAGTCATTAAATTATTTTTTATCGTAAACACATAGTGCAGGAAGGAAGTTAAAAGTTATAGTTTATTCTTTGTTATATTTATATAAATAATTTTATTTCTTAGTCACCTACTGTAATTCTATTGCTAACGAAATAAAATTTTTGCTTTTGAATTGTTCAAGAGCCATTATTATTGTATTTCATGTATCAATAAATAAATATTTTAATCAATAAATAAGATTGGAAAAAAATTCTAAAGCAGCACTTAAAATATGAAATAGTCAATGTTTTTCCAAGTTGATATCCTCATCTTGAAACTTAGTGCAGGCATGGTTAAAATCCACAGCCGAAAGCGCGTTTCAAACGTTGCCAACCGTAAAAGCGGATGTTTTAAGTATCGTTGAAGTCCTGCGCCGCGCCTTTTGTTAAAAGTTTGTTTTAAAAAAAACTTTATTCTTCTTCAAATATTCTTATATATATCTTGCAGATAGAATGAATCGGTATAGTAATTTAATGGACCGAAGAAAGAAACAATGTTTGAACTTGTACAAAAAAATGTTGGTAGTGCAGCTTTGTAAAAACTTCTGTACAGATGCTAGCAAAAAAAGCTGCAACAAACCTATAAAAATTGCAATTTCGTCTCTCGATCGATCGAATCGATCATTAATGGACCGAAGAAAGAAACAATGTTTGAACTTGTACAAAAAAATGTTGGCAGCGCAGCTTTGTACACAGATGCTAGCAAAAAAAGCCGCAACAAACTTATAAAAATTGCAACGCCGTCTCTGGATAAAAACGTATGGCCTAATCGTCCAATATCTCCAGATTCTTAGCTTTAAATCCAGCTACATAGGATAATGCATTCATCAAATTGAAATTATAAGGATTTATGTATGACACATGCCACCATGGCATGACATGATAACATATATTCGAACTAGTAGTTCCTGAGACTAACGCAACCAAACCAACTCTTCAACTTTATAATATTGGTGTAAATTAAATTATATACTAATAAAAGTTCATAAAACATCCTAAAAATCTACAAAGGAAACACTAAACGTGATACTTAACAAATCGTTGTATCGGGGTCAACTGTACTTAAGTCACTCTATAACAGGATTACTCAAAACCAAGTCGACTCCAAGTGACCGCAGGGCTCGAGTAGTCTAATTAAGATCTCACTGAAGCAATCAATCAACATTAACGTTGCGGCTTTGCGTTATTCATGCGTTAACGTTGTAAGATTATCTAGCTTTATTATCCTTTTATAATTAGTTAATTATAGAAATTTCTAAATATAAATCATGAGATTGAGTTCCGCCACTCAACACGCAATACAGAATTTAGGGGAAAACGGGAACGGAGTGTCCTAACACCAAGTTCCCTCTGCCTGCCCAGCTGTGTGCGGGATACAGCGTGAAGTAATTTTTCTTATTTATCATCAATCCATCAGTATATGAGCACGAATGTTATTGTTCACCCGTTCAGTTGCATTACAACCGCTGAGCTGTTCAAAGTAACGCGTTACCTCCCATTGTTGCGCCCCATCCAGGTAGAACAATGAGTAGATGAAAGAAGTATTCCATGCGTAATGTCAACCATAGCTTAAATCAGTATTGCTATTTTTTATTATATCTTTTTAGGATTTTATTACATCTCTTGCGTTTATGTGAGATATGAATGGGTATTTGATTTGCATACTGTGACCAATATGAATCCTAGCTCAAAAATAACCTAGTATCTACACACTCTGTTTTTTAATTTCTGTCTGAACTCGAGGCATTGAGTATTGGTTGGCGCGACTCATTCTCCAACAGCAAGGAAATGAAAATAGTTTATATGTTTATAATTGTATTTTAAGAATTATCAATTAGTAAACTTTACCATTACAAATGAAAAAAAAAATGAAGGTATGTGAACAGTCACAGCGAGGGTGGTTCTTTTAATAAGTTACACAAAACATGCTAACTTAGACGTAGCCTCTTAAAACTACATGTGCGTATACAAAACGATAAAATAAAGGTAGCTCGTCATTTCTGATAATTGATCAAAGTTTGGTCCATTCAAAGTCAAGAGTAATTGTTATTATTACAACTTATCAGACTGAAATACTATAAAATCATTGTTTTCTCCATCTATGTCAGTGTGAATGAAATCGATTAGTCCAAATTAATAATATAATTTATCAATTTCATGTTTCCAAAGCGTTACAGAAAAAAATCTGTTGCTATCTTCATAGTTCGTTGAGGCAATTTTCCAAGAAAATAGGGGACGTCTAGAGTAACAGAATGATTAGGGGAATGTCCAATGAATAAAATATTTCACCAAGATAAATGAGCTTAACCTCAGACAAACATTTTCGGAATAAAAAATATCATAAATATAGCATAAAACTAACAACAGATATAATTTTACATTTTTTTGTTCTTTTACTTGGCTTTACGTTGTATGCCGATCCTGGTAACCCCACTAGGTAAAGGGAACTGGGGAACATAGTATACCTAGACACTCCGTTTTTATTAAGATCTTCCTCCAGAATTCGGCGGGATGGATGGATGGCATGGAAGATGCACACATCCCGGCGAATTCTACAGGCAATTGCGTGTTAAGACGCGGAACTCAACGCCGAAACAAAAAAAACATCTGTTAATTAGAACATACTGTTGATAAGTAATAGACTTATCAACAGTATGTTCTAATTAAGTCCTCAAAGTCCTTATAACTGTCAAGTGACGTAGCTCGTACATTTCGTATACGCTGTGGTATGCATAACAGCACAAGGACTATTTTGGAAACAGCTGAAGGGGGGTCTGCTCAATGTTCATTCACCTTGTGACCCATTTAATATGCCTTAATTTTGAATATTTATATTCCTGATCTGTTGTTCTTTGTTTCATCTTTTTACTAATATATGTAAAAGTATAGTATATTATTGAATATTTTTTCAATAAATTTTCAATAATGTTGTTAATTATAATATAGAAATATTTATTGTACTAAATGTATATATCTTTTCTTGTTATATTTTGATAAAGTTTATAAATTTCATTTTTTTTAAGATCACTGTTACTTATCATAAGAAGATTTAATACTTTAGTTAAAAAAAACGTTTAAGCAAGGCATCAACACAACCATAACTGGTCCTCCAAAACATTCATCATTTAGAAAAGTGCTAAAAATGCAATGAAACTTGACGAAGGCCTTCACTAAACGGAAGTAATTTAAGGAAACACCACTTAGTTTACTTCATAACAGAAAGTAGTGTATAATGCAATACAATACATTCACCTCATGATCTATTTAGTGAATGTTCAACTTCATCTAACTGCAAGCATGAAGTTTACTTTAAAATGAGTGTTGTTTGGTGAACGAGTTTAAGCTGTTCTGATTGAGGCTTCAGTTTGGTCGGGTGTTTAAATCGTAATTACTTTTTAATTTAGAGAACAAACCATCAGTTATCTATACTGATCTATAATTACTAATGCCCCGGGGAATCGGTGAAAAGTGGGGAACAGAAGTGTCTTAATGGTAACGGAGGTTCTTGTTACTACGTTGCCAAATTTCTCAGTCTGCCTTGCCTAGTATGTACAGGATAGATCAACCTGAATCAAGCGAATAGTTTTCCAAGTTTTTTTTCAAATAAACATTGTATAATTTCGTTGTTTCAAAAACGTTTCATTTCACAAAGTAAGGAGTTCTAATTATAAAAATAAAGCACAAAAGAGTATGAAAGCGTGCGTTCTCGACATACATTCAAATGATATAGTGCGTCACACTAACGAACTTTACACACGCCCTAACTAGAACTTGCATGAGAAATTTCGAGCCATACTTGAAAAAATTGTTGCAGAAAAATTTTAAATTATCACATTTTATACTTACTTTAACATATGAAATTTTAAATAAAATAATATTCAACTTGTACGCGGCTTACAGCACGGAAGGCAGAGGAAATCTAGTGTTAAGACACTCCGTTCTTCATTTTCCGGCGAATTTTGAAACCATTGCGTATTGAGTGGCGCAACTCAACGCCGCGCTCTGCCTCGACGACAGAGCGAATAAATGAAAATATGAAATATTTAATTTTCTAAAGCGGGCATCGAACCCACAACCAGTGGCATAATCGTGCCTCTGCGCCACACCTGGCCTCCGGTTAAACAAAACAATATTCACATAAAGTCATGTTACATTTCAACAAGCGGTGTGCTGCTTTTCTTCACTCATAACAATATAATAGACGTGCGTTCCAGTTTCTGTATCAGTAGGATTTTAAAAACATTCTCTTGTATTATGTACTTCCTTGTCTAGAAATATTATAATACATACAGGTACGTACGGACTACATTTCCTTTGCCATTATAGGAATATATCACAATGGAATAAACTAAAAATAAATTTTAAGTCTAAAGATATTCAGATAGTTTATTTACAAAGACTTATTATACTAGTATGAAGGTATTGTTCTAAAGGAATTTTATTTCCTTGCTATTTTTTTTACAAAGTATCTTTTATAATATATTTTAAGATATTCTTATTGTAAAGTACTAGTAGCTTTTACTGCTACAAATTACAAAACTAAAATAGTTATAATTTTAGTGATAAGTGAAGTGTGTCCGACAATTCAACAAATTTGATGTGAAATAAAGTATATCTTATGAAGTATCTTATTCAACTATTTTTCTCCTTTGTTAACTATAGCTTTTTCAACATTTTTTATTTCTATCTAAACATTGCATATGGAATACTTGATAACTATAGCACAAAGCATTGGCAACCAATATATCTCACAAAAAAAAAAACACCGATAATTATTATTATTTCTTTTACCATTTAGACACAATAACGCACTACACCTGCCTACTACAATTAAAAAAAACAACTAGAATCAATATAAAACACCAGTGGAAGTAAACAAACCAGTCATCCTGTCAACAGAGGCAGACAAAAGCACACCAGACACTCGACACAGTTTGCGCGGGCACGGGATTCTCATCAGGATAACAAGCTCTCCGCCTGTACTGTAGCTATAGCACAACCCCATAGAACACATCGCACCGGGAGGACTCGAGAGATCGTGAACCTCTCTGTATTTTGAATATTTTCCATAATTTTTTCCATACTTAGCTGGTGTTTGAAGTGATTTTAACCCAGTTTCGAATGCGGCGTGGGTTTTTTATTTTAATTAAAATCATGGTGGGTATTTCGAAATTTGAATATTTTATTTTATGGAGTGACGGCTACGGATAGAGTCAAGAAGATATTATTATACCACAGACAAATATTATTATTTTTTAACATTTTTAAAGTGTTATTCCACACTTAGGAAAGAAATATACTTATTTAGAAAACGTATAAAAATTTGAACGTAGCGGGACTCGAAGCGAAATTTTTATACGTTTTCTAAATAAATATGAATTATATGTATTATATTTTATATGACACTTTAATCAGTCATTATAATATTTAGTCCTTTAAATATTATAATGATTGATCCGTCCGTCGTGGCGCAGGGGTCCAAGGGTGTGATTGTAACGCGACGGTTGTGGGTTGGATCCCCACTCGAGGAAATGAAATATTTATTTAAATTTATATTTCCATTTCTCCGCTCTAGTGTCAAGGCAAATCGCGGCGTTAAGTTCCGCCACTTAACATGCAATCGTTCCTCCTTCAGCGAAAAGTGGTGAATGGAGTGTCTTAACACTAGGTTCCCTCTGCCTACCCTGTTATGTGCGGGATATATTTCTAAACATACCTTAATATTCTATTCTAAGTTTCGTCAGTGTCTGTTTTAAAACGATTGAAGTTTATCTATTATATGAATACTTAGAACTGTAACGTACACATAAGATGGACATGGGAATTTTTGGGTTGTATTAGCTTATAAACGGCTACAAAAACTATTTTCTACGGGCTATTTTTAACCTCCGACGCAAAAGAAAGGGTTTGACGTGTCTATGTATCTTTCTGTGGTACTGTAGCTCCTGAATTAATGAACCGATTTGAGTGCAGTTTTCTCTTGTGATGCTTAGATGTGTATTATGATAATCGGATTAGTCCTTTGAGAGCTACAAGCCAAAATATATATATCTCATATATATTTTTTGTTAATTTTAATACCAAAGTAAAACAATCAGAAAGACTATTTATTATAGCCAAAATTTACAAAAGCTAAATCTTATATTCTGCCACATTCCACATAAAATTCCCATGGCTTCTAAACTGTTATAAACAACAATATGTAATGCAGTTATAGCAGAATAACGTACAGGCCTCGCAAGTCCCGGTACGGGTGGAACTGTCCACGTACGGTGTTGCCACGACCATATAAATCTTGTGGAACGTGACTTACGCGCAAATGAAGACCATTGATGGGATAGTGGCAGAGTTTCATTAAGTTAGTAACATAAATAAAGCAATGAGGCCAGTCGTGGCGGAACGGCACGAAGTGTGACTGTAAAATCGACTGGTTGTGGGTTCGATCCCCACTCGAGATGAAATATTTACTTAAATTTATATTTAAATTTCTTCGCTCTGGTGTCGAGGCTAAGCGCGGCGTTGAGTTCTGCCACTCAACACGCAATGCCTCCAGAATTCAGCAGAAAGCGGGGAGTGTCTTAACACTAGGTTCCCTCTGCCGTGTGCGGGATACAGCGTGAAGCTGAATTTTTTATTTTAAATAAAGCAATAAAATATAGTTACAGGAGAAATTGTAACACAGTAAGGTTTGGAAGTGTCTGCAGAATACAGCGTGATGGTACTGGATTTGATTCCTTCTGATGGGAATAAAAGTCAGAGTGAGTTTTAAATATTAAGTTCTAAATTTGCTCTAAAGATAAGTTAATGAGCACGTGATAAAAAAACTAAAAGACTATAAAAGTACATACATTTTTTTATAGTAAACAATAATAATACCTCGTATGATAGATCCTGCTGTGAGAAAGCTTCTCATGGTCGTTATCGCGAAACCAGGTTGATATGCTACAATTGAGCGGTAATATGCACATGTTATTGTGGTTGTTTGAAGGTAAATATAACCTGTGGCATAAATGAACCTATAGAAGAAACTAAAAACTAAAAAAAAGGACAATGGAAACCAAATCTTAGAACCAATCTCTCTCAATCATCAATTTGCGGTCAAATTGTGATACTTCACATCGTCATACTTTAAGGACGATGCACATTAACTGATAAATGCCTTTACTATGGATTGAAAACTGAACTGCCTGATAGTAATCTTAATCTTTTTTTCAGCTTTACGCTGTATCAGATTCACAGATTCACGCGGTAGGTAGAGGAAGCCTAGTGTTGAGACACTCTGAAAACTTTCTCCTCTCTTTTCGCCTCGACAACAGAGCGAGGAAATAAAAATTTTAAATATTTCATTTCCTCGAGTGGGAATAGAACCGAAAACCTAACGCGTTTAGTTATTCGCTCTCTTGCTTGCTTGTGCATCTACGCCACGGCTGGCCTTTGTAATCCGCATAGTACATAAATTCTACTTTATCATACATAAATAAATTGAACCAACAATCTTCGTCTTAGTAGAATCATCAACTGGATTATCACACGAATAAAAAATTAAAACTTTCTCTCATATTATTAACAAACTTCCTTTATTTATTATAATAAAAAAGATACCACTAAACGCTATAAAATTCAGAATATTAACCAAAGTTTAATCTTGAAAAAATGAGAACAAATAAACATGTGGCGCGGAAGCCAGGGATGCTAAAGGTCAATGGCCTCGACGCATATAACATTTTTACTAGCCGTCATTTAGTGTTCATAATTATCTCGTTTGTGCTGCGAACATTTGGCATGTTTTGTTTAAGAAGACAAAATTTTATTATCTTTTTTTATTATAGCTTTCATATAAGAGGCCAGTCGTGGCGCAGGGACACAAACGTGTAACTGTAAACATGACAGGTTGTGGGTTCGATTCTCAGTTGAGGAATTTAAATATTATATATTTTCATTTTTTCGCCCTGGTGTCGAGGCGAAGCGCGGAGTTGAGTTTCGCCATTCATCACGCATCAGCCTCTAGAATATGGCGGAAATTACTGAGCGAAGTGTCATAACACTAGGCTCTCTCTGCCTACCCTGCTTCAAGCGAGATACAGTATGAAGCTGAGAAAAAAACTTTTATATTCACTAATTGATTTTTAAGTTTACGATGTATTTCTTAACTGATTGATTGTATAATGATAATTAATCTGTATTTGTAAATTTTTCGTACGCTTGACTCACACAGTACACGCTACTCAGAGAGAACATAATGTCAAGACACTACAGTCTAAAATATTCTCCGGATTCTGAGACATTCAAATAGCCAAAACATTAAATATATTTTGTCTACACGTATACTGTAGTATTGTATTACGTTTAATACTAATAAGATTGATTAGTCAGTCATAAGTTCACCTGTTTTTTCTCCCTGTGTAACCTTCCGGGAAGTAAAATTAACAATGTAACAATTTATTTGCCTAACCGTATAAGACTTAATCGTTTTTAAGAGTAATAAAGTTCGAGCAAAGGCGTTTGTTATGTAGAGTCACCATGAAGCTGGAGAAATTTTTAATCATAATTTTTCATTCATTGAGGCTAGTCGTGGCGTAGGGGACCAAGCCACTGTAAACGCGATAGATTGTGGGTTCGGTTCCCTTTCAAGGATTTGAAATATTTAGTATTTTCATGGCTTCGCTCTAGTGTCGAGGTTTCTCATAGCGTGTACGATATATGTTTTTTTTCTATTTAAACTCTCTTAAAAGTGATATATGGAGAATCTAGAGACTAATCGCGTTGTTCTCAATTTTCCGTTATTTAAAGAACTGCTTGATAAGTATTTATATATGCAGATCAAGAGAATGATAAGAGATTTAAATTACAAAATTATAAAAAGAGATTTGAACCAACACACACTATACAACATAGGAATCTTGATACAGCTACTGTAAAATAAGTCTAAATTTTGGCAAAGTTCCAAAAATGTCAAATTAATTAATAATTTATTAGATCCTCCTTCGTAGTTTGGTCACCGCGTAACACCCAGATGTCTCTTGTAAACAAAACACGTTCGCATACATTGTAACGGCGCTGTGTGAAGTTTGGTTAGTGGGCGCGAGAGAATACAGTGTAAAGTCAGTAGGTACCTACTTTTTAGGGTTCCGTACCTCGAAAGGAGTAATGTCTTATAGCGTCGATAGCACAGAAGAAAACAACAACTTATATTTGCAGTTAATATTATACAAAATAATTGTAAATGACCGTAAACTTAAGTTTGTCAACTTTTATAAGATCTACAGTGTACTTCCCCGTTGACCTACCATCTTGAAATTTGTACGGAAGCCTCGGTGAGCGTATCCGACTCGCACTTAACCGGTTTTTGTATAAACGAACACTTTGAAAGCTTTGAAAAAGCGCATTTAAATCATTCATTGTTTCCTGAAATGTGAGACGATATTTGTAAGTCTTATTCCGTTATACCATTTACAATAACGATCTTTTGATACGTTGCTACTTTTTTTAGTTGAAATAATTCTATCGAATTGTTATAATAACATAATTTTTTATATTTGTATTCGGAGAAATCATTTATTATTGTTAATCAATAGCAGTCATAGATTAGCTTTACATTGTATTCCGTATATAGTATGGTAGGCAAAGGGAACCTGAGAATCTAGTTAAAACTCTGTTCCCATTAAGACACTTCTGTTCCCCCCACCTTTTGCCGGATACTGGAGGCATTGCGAGTTGAGTGGCGGAACTTAATGCGCGCTTTACTTCACTGCATTTAAAATATTATAATAATTTATATGAACACAGTAAGCTGTTAATAGCTATTTAGAAGCCATATCATTAACTTGACTTACTCGCATCTAAACACACCTAAAAAAAATCAGCTTCACGCTGTATCCCGCATACTGCAGGGTAGGCAGAGGGAACCTAGTGTTCAGAACCTTCGTTCCCCACTTTCTGCCGAATTCTGGAGGCACTGCGTGTTGAGTGGCAGAACTCAACGCCGCCCTTGTCCTCGACACCACAGCGAAAAAAATGGAAATATAAATTTAAGTAAATATTTCATCTCCTCGAGTAGGGATCGAAACCACAACCAATCACACAAAGGTTTTACAGTCACACTTTGTGCCCCTGCGCCACGACTGGCCTCAAAAAAAAGATATCAGTAAATCTAACACCAACAGAAAGTACGACAACCGCCACTTGCAAAATATCTTTTGACAAATCTCTTCAACCTCACTCGAATAGTAAAATGGCTGAACTACAACGACATACATTTCCAGTTTCATGATTGATGGTAGTTCCATTATTACAGCTTATCGACGTGCGGTCGAGCAGAGAAATATGTTCTAAGAAGTCACGACTGCCATCACGCATTATTGATATTGGTAATTTATTCACGGGACGGTGGTAGTGGGATCGAATCACCGGAGATGAAGATAAGGTGCTATTAAAATGGCACCTGCCCATCTGACATCTGGCTGTATAGTAATTATTCAATGTCAATATATGTATATGTATAAGTGTGTTGCCATACTTATTATCACAGCTATGCTCGTTAAAATTCATATTAAATCTATATGTTTACTTTTTTTTATTGATTATATTATTATAGGTATTTTAAAATATTAATTAGGTATTTTTAGCTGTGTGATAAAAAAAGAAATTGCCTTGTATTAATTGAGAGGAATCCTGAGAATAAATGCTATATTCCAATGATAGGTTCTGATTATCATCATTTTGTACTAGTGGCCAGTTGTATACGACCCAAAAATGTTAATCTCCATTTTTACCTGTAAGAATTTTGAGTAAACTTTTCTATGTTCCTTGGAAAGTATTGACTTCCCAAAGAAACAGTGAAATATAGGTCTTATTCAGTCAAATAAGTCGCGATGCTCTACTTTGATAGCTACAATAGCACTTAACAGCAAAAATACGGAAAATGAATTAAAACATACACTAAAATTAAATCAAATTAAATCAGCTTCACGCTGTATCCCGCACACAGCAGGGTAGGCAGAGGGAACCTAGTGTTAAGACACTCCGTTCCCCACTTTCTGCCGATTTCTGGAGGCATTGCGTGTTGAGTGGCAGAACTCAACGCCGCGCTTAACCTCGATACCAGAGCGAAGAAATGGAAATATAAATTTAAGTAAATATTTCATCTCCTCGAGTGGGGATCGAACCCACAACCAGTCGGTTTTTCAGTCGCACCTCATGCCACTGCGCCACCACTGGCCTCATAAAACATATACATTAATTAAAAATAGTAAAAATATAGCGTACAACTTAATTAAGTCTCACAACCACAAGCTTTCGTTTCGCAAAAAAAAAAACAAAAAACATATAATAAATATGATGTAGAATCATCACTCGTAAGCTCACCAGCAGGTAGTAGGTAGCACATTAAAAGGTCGATTTCGTTGCAAGTTGCAAATCGACGTCGGCGGGTATCGTGCAAAAAATACAAGATGTCCCCCAGCTGCCGTTCGGCGTGGTATGTGGACGTGGGTAGCTGTGGACCTGCTATTATAAAAGTTCCTTCCTAGGTAGGAATATTACCTACGATGTAATTATTTGATTAATTGAACAGATAAGAGGTTTCATTTTTAATTTTGAGAATAACCATAGGTACGTATTTGTGATATCAAGTAAGTACTTGTCTTTTTTTTCTGGGAAGGTAAAATTATTATTTCAAATGAAACTATTTAACCGGATTATTCGCGTACATTTAGCATTATATAATACATTTTAGGAAACTCGGTGTTTCGAACAATTTGCAATGGTCCGTGTGTCAGTATGTATGTATATTTTTTTGAGTTTCAAGCTGTATCCCGTATATAACAGAGTTTGCAGAGAGAACCGATTGTCTTAACACTCCGTTCCCCAATTTCCGTCGAATATTTGGGGCATTGCGAGTTGAGTGGCGGAACTCAACGCCGCGCTTTGTCTTCTTGGTATTAGAGCGAAGAAATGAATATATAAAAAATTAACAATTGATGATACATATACTTACAAGTAAGTAAGTTAAGTATAAAAAACGCAACACTTTTACTTATCAAGCAAAACATTAGTAAGCAGTTTTAACTACTTTAGAAAATAGCGTAATAAATCACAAATAATAATTAAAATGAACGATCGATCGATTGTCTCAGTGTGGAGTTAGAACTAGAAAGTTTGTTTTTTACCGCTCTCAATATATAATTATAAATTAAATTTCTTTAAATAATAAAAAATCTTTTTCTCAATTGTTTAAAGAAATTTAAACGTTAAACCAATTTAATTATACTTTAATTAAATTTATATTTAGTTTTTGTTAAAAGTATATATATAGCTATCGATTTTGTTTTGAGAGATAATGGTCAAATACTTATTACATATTTATTTTCTATTAACTTAAGGCAATTCAATCTTCTTTCTACGTTTTGATAGCTTAGACCAGAATGTATAAGTCACTCTCAACTCTGAGATCAATCTTGAAATGTCGTTTTTATTAAAACGGCATCTCAAAATCGATCTCAACATTGAGATCGATTTATGAATACGGCCCAGTCTGTATATGTATAACACAGAACAGCCATTTCCTTCTAAACAGGTACACGTTAATAACGCAACGATGTCGTCACTTTTAATAGATGTTTGTTTCTAAAGACAGTGAGGCAGCGACCAAGGTGTGTTTAATATAAAAAAAAGAACTTAATAAAAAAAAGAGGCGCGTGCACACCTGCCACACAAAAACTCCGGAACATCTGTCCGTCTTTATGCATTCACGATAACGAAATCTAGTTATATTTTGAGTGTACTGCAGTTTGTAAAGATAATTTTGAGAATTGATGTTTTTCGTAATTGTATTGTAGTAAATAATACTGATGTCAAGAGATAAATGTTTTTATTATAGCTTCACGGAACGGGAACCTAATGTCAGGACGCTCTGTTCCCTACTTTGTGCCTAATCGAGATTCCCTGGAATGGGAATCGAACCGATAACCGATGCGTTACGCTGTGCCAATGCGGCATGACGGATTTAAAAAAATGGTTACTCTTTTAAATATTTATTCTGAAGTAATATTTAATTTTCTTAAATAAAATACAAAATAATGCTAAGCACTTTTAACCATTATTCATCAAAAATGTTAAAATCTTTTATCGTATAAGTATATCTATTGTTTAAAATTAAAAAGGATTTTTTGACTAAGCTGGAAAGAAAGTTTTAATTGCCAATTGAATTAGTGAATACATTCACAAAAGAACCGAAAAGAAAGTACGTAATTTTTGTGTTAATATAAATTATAAAGAATAAAAAGCAAAAGTAACACAAAAAACGAACGAAGAAATAATATAATAATTTAAAAATTTATAAATCATTCCCTGGAGTGGGGATCGAATCCACAACCGTCGCGATACAGTCACACCCTTGCGCCCCTGCGCCACAACGGCCTCTTAAAGACTTTTATGCACAAATCTTATATAAGAGTATTTTCTATAGAAATACTTGTTAGTTTTATTTTCGATAAAGCTGTCGATTTTTATGGAGATAAATTGGTAATGTGAACGAGATAACAAGGCACAGTATTGTGAAAATAAAATCTTACAACCGTGGCTTCTCTTGGATTTGTTATTTGTTAGAAAAAATCTGTTTCTGTAATCTGTACCCAATTTAGTAATTGGACAATAAATTCGTACATAATTTATATCTTACATATGGCACAGCTATTGTCAAATGTACATAAACTTTTTATAAACTAAAAAAAATTAGTGAGCTACAAATAGTAGGCAGAGGGAACCTAGTGTTAAGTCACTACGTTTCCCACTTTTCCGCCGAATTCCAACGGCATTGCGTATTGAGTGGAGGACCTTAACGCCGCGATTTGCCTCGATATCAGAGTGAAGTAAACTCTAAATTTAAATAAACATTTCATTTCCTCGAATGAGTATCAAACCCACAAACAGTCGCTTTTACAGTCCCACACTTGTGACCCTGCGCTACGACGGCTTCTATAGATAGATATACGTATATATAGATAGATATATGTATTTTTAAAATAGTAACCGTCTGTTCCACGAGGATATGATGTTCCACAGTGTTCCGCACATCCCACATACAGGCGGAAGTTCATTACTCCTTTGTAGAGCTCTCAGAAGCACATTACCTGTATAACTTAGCCTATAAACGGGAAAAGCTGAGCCACAAAGATTTTTGTACGATGACGTTAATACATTGTTCTTTGTTAAGAGTTTTAGTACTAATAGTACCTTTTTTTTTAAAGAAGGAATTTCCATTAAAGAACATGTGAATTATAAACAAAAGAAAATCTAACTAACAATCCATCCACCAACCACTTTAATGTATACAGTGACACTCGCGCCATCAAAATGAATTCAAGGACCGTCAGCATCATCATCATCATCATCATCATGGGTTCACTGGTTTAACAGTTACAATTGACCAAAGGGACCGACATATATGTATACAATTTACATAGGCGCAAAGACATAATCCTCCTTTTACATTAAAACTCATTACCTATTTTTTTACGCAGTTGGCTAACAAAAGAAATCATGAGTTTTAATGTAGATACTATTCATTATAATAGCCGTGACGAGGTTCTAACGGCTTATTGAGAAAAACAGGTTAAAATTAACTATAATACTTTTAGTAGCACTGAGCTAATGGAGTTCTTACAATATCTGATTCATAATATTTCAGTATAGCATATAATGACAATCCTTGCTTTACTCGTATACGTAATTTATGAGTTAATTGTTTTTTTTTTTTAGATATTTTGAAATTAGTCACAGCTATTGTTGTGCAGCGTTAAGTACCGCCACTCGACACGCGATATCTCGATTTCGGGGGGAAAGAGGAGAATGGAGTTTCTACTGGGTTCTTTCTGCCTACCCTGCTAAGCGAAAAAAAGCGAACACCAGCTTTTTTAGTTTAACTACATACTAAGATTTATAAGTCTAAAAGTTATAGTTTTACAGATAGATTTCTATTAAAAGAAGATATTATTCTAAAGCAAGTTATCATATAATCAAATTCCCATGCTTTCTATGGGTATGAAAAATATACCGTAGTACGTTTTTATCTACGGCGGATGTTCATTAGTCCTTAGTTGTGGCACGAAGTACACATTTGTATAGTAGAGAAATGTGAAAAACGCCACCATTTTAATACTGCCTAGTGGTTACGTTGTGGAGGTTTAGTCTATTTTTCTTGTAATAATTAATACTGCATGATGTTTCTCGTATTCAGTGTAGGCAGAGGGAAAAGTGTTAGGACACTTCGTTCCCCATTTTCCGTCAAATTCCGGAGGGATTTCATTTTGAGTGGCGGAACTTAGTGACGCACTAGACGAAAATATTATTATTATTTCATTTCTTCGAGTGAGGATCGAACTCACAACCAGTCGCGTTTACCATACATTTGTGCCCCTGCGCCACGATTGGAATCTTATGTATTGATATTTTTTATACATATATACAATGTATTATATTGTGGAGAAATTAATATAAATTTATTATAAGTTAATCATATTTTTTTTGTGCACATTTTTCTACATTCATTATAACTCTACAATTTTATGGAAAGTGGGGAACGGAGTGACACTACTCCCTCTGCTTACCCTGCGGCATGCGGAATACAGAATGAAGCTGATTTAATTTAATTAAAAATATTTTAATATACTTATATAAAATTTTAGTGTTGAAAACTTTAAAATATCCAAAAAAAGCAAAATAACAATTAAAAAATGGTATTTTAAAATATGTATTTAAACAAAAAAATACGTCCGAAGAGGTCAGGGTCATGCCCATTCAAGCGTATTTACTTTCGCGTTGTATCCGGAGTAGGTAGCTCTTACACAACGGTACATTAGTCAGATCCTTCTCGGAAACACGGGTACGAATCTTCGAAATATGACGCACGAATTAGATAAGGTTGGCTGTCTAAGAATTATAAAATGTAATGTATTTTTTTTTTAGAAAAACTTTCTTTGCAATCTATTATAACAATATATTTATTTTGATTTTATTATATATGGTTACCAGATGTGGTTTTTTTCCAATTTTAAATTCACGCCGTACCCTGCACTTATCAGGGAAACCAGAGGGAACCTAGTGTTAAGATATTCCGTTCCAATTGAGACACTCCCGTTTACCACTTTCCATCGAATTATAGAGTGACTTATAATAAAATTATTCCTAAAATATCTATACTTTTGAAATTTCTATTTACTCGTCATTACTATATACTTGATTAATTATTTTAGGTATGGATTTGAAATATTTTACCCTATATGCTGCTCCCGTAAAAGGAGCGCAGACTTCCACCTTGCATCTATTTACACAGAGTAACTGCTAAAAAATGTCTACATATAAAATATTCAAATATGGTAATAATAATTAAACATAAAAACCATCAAAACATACTAAAATATATACAAAAAATCAAGAACAAATTAAAGTGGGTCCAAAAAATAATATGTAAACTGGTTTTATAGCGTCGTATATTTTATTTTGTGTACACGAAATATAGACCATGTTATGTTTTGATTATAAATCAATAATATAATTACATTTATAAAATTTTATAAAAAAAATGTAATATACTATGCAAAGTAAAAAATATTTATTATAACTAATAATAGGTTTAAAGATTATAACGATTATTATTATTGGATAATAATTGAGATAGCTTTGAAATATAAAATTTATTATAGTTCTGTTACGTGTATGTTAAAAACTAAATTTTGTACTAGTGGAGTGACCTGGGTTTGTCCGTATTGTAGTTTTTGATATTTGATTTTTTTTAGCTTCACGCTGTATCCCGCACGTTGCGGGATAGGCAGGCAAACCTAGTGTTAAAACACTTCGTTCTTCACTTTCTGTTTCGATTCTTTGCGTGTTGGATGCTACCCAACAAAACGTCTCTCTTACCAGAGCGAAAAAATTAAAATATTAATAAATAATAATTCATTTGCCTAAGTAGGAATCGGACCCACAACCGTCTGCTTTTTTTTGTTAGAACCCCTGCGTTATATTTTCGTTTTTATAATACAATTTATGATTTCGTATTTTATTATTTGTATCTGAATGGTTAACAACACACGGAAAATAATAAATATTGATTTATTTAATTAGAACACTTACGTATTGGAAGTCTAATATAAGTAATCTACAATCCACTTCAGGGCTTTAAACACAGAACAAAACCATAGAATAACATAGTTAAAATCAAATCAGCTTCACGCTGTATCCTGCACACAGCAGAGTAGGCAGAGGGAACCTGGTGTTAAGGCACTCCGTTCCCCACTTTCTGCCGAATTCTAGAGGCATTGCGTGTTGAGTGGCAGAACTCAATGCCGCGCTTAGCCTCGACACCGGAGCGAAGAAATGGAAATATATTTTTAGGTAAACATTTCATCTCCTTTAGTGGGGATCGAACCTACAACCAGTCGGTTTTACAGTAACACTTCGTGCCGCTGCGTCACGACTGGCCTCTATAATAACATAGTTGTAAACCATAAATCATTTTAATAGTAGTATATTATAACAGTTTAAGTTTAGTATTAATGTAATTAGTTCAACTTTAACGGCTTTGGTTATCTCTGTAGATAATCTCGAGATAACTGAGGGATTCCTCGGGTCAGTGTCAGCATGAGTCATATATAGCTTGCTGCAACCTTGTTCTTACATTCCAAATGAGTCACTCACATTATTATAAAAATTAATATAATATAATGTATTCTAGTGAAAGGGCTTGGACGGTGACAGGTTCTTTTTTTTGTCTAAGCACTTAAAGTAGTAATATAAAAGTGAATTCTTTAAATTTTTTTCTTTGTGTATTGTGAAATAGTTCATTTTAAAATATAATCTGATAGCTTTTTATGAGAGAGTTCAAGTTAAAGTAATTTTGGTTATTAAATTTGATTTGGAGGTCAGTCGTGCCGCGGTGATAAAAAGTGATTGTAAATGCGACAAGTTGTGGGATGCGATTTTCTCATTCGAGGAAATGAACCTGATGATATTTTCGTTACTCAGCGCTGGTATCGGGGCAAATCGCGGCGTTGAGCTCCGCAACTCGACACGCAATGCCTACATACAGTATTCGGCAGAAAAATAGAGAACCGAGTGTCTTAACACTAGGTTCTCTCTGCCTACCCTGCTGTGTGGAATACAGCGTGTTGCTAAAAAATATGATTTGGCTTCCTAACGACTGCGGTGTTTTTGCGTTATTAAAACATTGTTAAATCGATATTAGTAGCATGGAAAACACATTTGGCTAACAAATTTGAATATCCACCCCAGGTTGCTGCAATTAGAAGGTATTTACATAAAAGGAAATATAAAAATTGTAAATAAAACGGTCGACGTTACGCTCACATCGTCTTTTTTAGAAACAGTGTAGTTGGAAACAGTGGTCGTGGGTTCTATTATACAGTAAGAAATGATATAAAGACTATTGCATTGCCTTTTAAAATTACAAGTCATTGAGCATCGAGTACTTTTATTTTGTAGGTATTGAGTATTGGATACTACATCAAAAAATACCAAGGCCCATATTTATAAGCCGCTCTCAAGTCCTGAGATCGATCTTGATGCCGTCTTCATTCATAAATGACATATCTATAAATGAAAGCAATATCTCAAGATCGATCTTAGACTTAGGAGCGATTTATGAATACGGGCCTAAGATTTAGAGTTTTGATCAGACTAAGCAAAATATCAAGCGCGGCGTTGAGTTCTGCCACTCAACACGCAATGCTTCCAAAATTCGGCAGAAAGTGGGGAACGGAGTGGGTTAACACTTGGTTCCCTCAGCCTACCCTACTGTGTGCAGGATACAGCGTGAAGCTGATTTATTTATAAACATAATATTGATATTATGGATAACTTTCAATATTGTAGCAAAAAAATAAATAAGTTTGAAACTTTAGTGTGTATCTATGCAGAATTGCAGTGTCCCCATCATTGATTCGATTAAATGAAATGCTTCCCTATCAGTTCACTCGACGACCTACACTAGGGAGGTCTTTTATGTTACAAATAAAAAAAGTAAAGTACAAAATGGCTAGATTATGCACGAAATATTTATACGACTATTCTAATTAACTATACGTTAAATATATAGTTATTTAGAAATTATGGAACAAAAATGAAATTGATTTTTTTTTAGATAAAAAAATCTAAGCATTTTTCAAAAGATTTTGGAGAAATTGTTAGTGTTGTGGTACAACACTTACCAGTGGACAGTCTGTCTATAAACGCGATAGTAATTGTGTATTCGTTCCCTATTCGCAGTAATGATTACATTTAATTTTTTTTATTTATCTGCTGCAGTAATAAAAATGCGCCGGCGGCGTTATGTTCCGCCACTCAACACACGTCTGGAAAATTGCCACAAATTGGAAAACGATGTAAACGGAAGTGTTTCAACACTAGGTTCTCTTAGTCTACTTTGCTATAAGAGAGGAAAATAATGGAATTGCTTTCTGGTTTTTTTAATAGAACACCAAATACAATATTCATAAAAAAAACACAGTTTTGTCGATATAAACAGTATAACTAAAGTACGATATGATGACAGATTAAATAATATACATACGTACGTTAATTTATGAATACTTGATATTTATATTATTTATTGAAAACATTTTACGTGACAAATTGAATATTTATTTGATTGCATTGAAAAATGAAGTTGTTAATTTTAACTTGATTTATCACTGATGTGAGGGACAAGACTACAAAAGCTTTGAAATGATGCTAATAGATGATATGAATAAATTAGTAATAAGAGCTTTTTAGTTTAAAATTTTTAATATTGAATGTAAACAATCTTATCGATTAAACTTCCAATTTTATTTATTTATAAAATAAAACATAACACCTACACATTTAACACAGCTGATTCATTTTCCCCTGTTCAGTTAGTACTTGCGCAATCGGTTTAAAAGGAATTTTAACGATTGTCACTTTTAGGTAATGGGATATCGCGTTTACAATATACAAAAACAATTCATTAGGGTCACACCCGTTTGCATGCAAACCCCCAAAATATGGCTTCATGGTCATAAAAGTTGCCTAGTTCGCGAGACTGCGCCCGAGGCTCGACCCCCAATGTTTTCGCCACCAACCCGGGAAGGGCGGCTGGTACACGGATTGTGGGGTAATACAGGCCCGGTCGTGACATATATACAATAGCAAATTAATTTTACAATATATTATTTAGTTAACAGCTAATAATAATTGCTGATTTCATTCATACTTACCCTCATCAAAGAAGAAAACAATTACGATATTTGCTATATCGATCACATGTGTATAATAAATACAAATAGAAAAATCTCTCAACAGATTTCAGCACAGGTTTATATACGTAATATGAAAATTAAAATAATTTTTTAAACACAAATTGTTATTCACAAAATTCAAAATATCACAAATCATTAGTTCATAACAATTCAATTTTTTAAACAGTCACAGAAACACACCACCTGCATCCAAAGGTTCCGAAAGACTGATTGATTGACTGAATGAAATTCGTTAGCTGCGTAAATGAATGAGTCATGAATGGATAGCCGAGTGAACAGATTGGCCAAATGACATTCGCGCCATCTATTATAATAATTTTAAAACTCCTAACGGAACCATAAAAGAAATTAGATTCCCTAATAAAAAAAAGGTAATATATTTTACATAATTTTTAATGTCATATATTTTTAATTGTAAATCAATAATTAAACAATTTTTATTTTAAATATTTTGTATATGACAACACATTACGATCGAGGTTAGTGTGTTGTCTGTTACAGTGTTATGTGCCTAATTTCATTCCATTATTGGTTGCTCTCTTCATTGCTTTTACTTTTTTGTCATTAACAAGTTATATTTATGTCATTTTGTTTTACGTCAAATATGGAGGAGGATCGTCTATTTGATGAACGAGTTTCGATCCGAGAATCTGCTCGTCCTCTAAAAAAATATGGAAGCACATGCAATCACATGAAGAGGAACGAAGAATATATAAAACACACAATGGCCAAAGGTGACACTTTACAAGGAATTGCTTTGAAATATGGTGTCACAGTAAGTGTGTGAAGATCATAATAATTGTGTTGATAATGAGTTTATTTTTTGTAATTTGTTATAAAAAGTGATTATATCTGATTATAGATGGAGAAAATCAGGCGAGCGAACCGCTTATTCGCTTCGGATAGTTTATTTTTGAGAGAATATTTGTTAATTCCTGTGACTAAAGAATCTCCGTTTTACGAAAATGGTGAAAGAGTGACGGAGCCTGCACCCCCAAGTCATCGTGCTTCAATAGCTGGAATGCCCACGAGAGACTTTTCGCCCGGTAGTCCTGATGAAAAAGAGACTTTCGACAACTTTCTAAATAGACTAGATTCTTCCATTGCTAATATAAAAAAACATGTAGAAAAGACCAAGGAAAATAGCGAGTGAGTACTCTTTAAATATTTTATGTAACATTGTGTTACTCACTTTAAATTTTATCTATTATGTAATAATGCTAGTTATATATTTTGATTTCATTTTAAATAATAATGCCCATTTTAAATGTGTAAAACATAGTGATATTTTTTTTCTCCATACTATTTTAAATCAAAAAAAAAAACAAAATCTCTAAATATATATTTAGATAACATTGGCACAGTAATTAAAAACATAATTTTGGGGTATGTTACAGTATCTTTCCATGACTTATCAGAATGTTCCACTTTGGGGGCAGTGAACTAAACATCAGTATTATTAGCATTACTATTTTATCTTTTCTAATGCATAAACTACAATAAAATGTTTGTGCACTATGTGTGCAACTGTATATTTTATATTTTATTGTTGTTAGCAACTTATAATTTATTAAATAATTATCACAAAAAATCATTACCAATTTTATTTTCAAGTATCAATAAAAAAAAATCCAGTGAATGACATTGAACAGATAATGCGAACCTCTGAGTAAATATGGGGGCACTAAAATTTACTTTTGATAATTATATTTACAATTTTGTGATAAGAGTATATTTGATTCGAGTCATGTTACTCACTTATATAGAAGCTTATTTATTGTTGATTTTGCATTTATAATTTGTAAGCATATAAAGTGAAGTACTCATTTAAATTACAATAGGGAAAAAACCCCTAAATTCTAATCATAAATGAACTCTTGAGTGGGTGAACTGATTTTGTTGATTCTTTTTTTATTTGAAAGATAGTGTTTTTTATGTGGTCTCATTTTAATGGTCCATATCTGTCAATGGTATCTGTGAGAAAATCACATAAGTCTCAAATTTGCATTAGGTATGAACACAACAAAAGGGTGAATAACTCAATATCATGCCAGGATAGTTTGGTAAACATTTGATTAGGTTCTGATTATGGGATCTGCTTGACAATGGTATCTGCGAGTAAATCACATAAGTCTTAAATTTGCATTAGGTATGTGCACCACAAATAGTCTGATGATTTTTTTAAATATGGTAGAAAGTTATTAAAGGCATGTTTGCACCATAATATGTTGTTACTTTATGCTAATAAAATGATTTTGGAAATAGCTATAACAATTAGTTGGTCATTTTAATATAATAAATAATAAAAAATACTGTTATAAATTAACAATCAAAAACAAATATGAATAGACATTATTTAGTGTCAATTTTCCAATGACGTTTTTGGACAATGACAAAAACCAACTAAACATTAGTCATTGAATAACACAGTAAGCAAAAAGTGCTAATAACCTCTAGTATGCGCTCACGCCGATCACATGACTGAATTGCACAGCATGCCTTTCATATTTAATTTATTGTATTCTTATTTATTAATTGGAAACTGTCCATAGAGGTGCGGGTTCAAATCCCTACATTAAAATTTTTATGTTTTCTTAATAAGTGTTTTTCTTTCCTAAGTGTGGAATAACACTCTAAAAAATGTTTAAAAATAATGTATTCTTTTCTGCTATTATCATTTGGACGAATCTTTTTGTATTATACTTCAAGGAAATCCTGTTTGTTTTGTCACCAATCTATAGTTTGGTTTTTAATATGTAAATTTATGTGTAATATATAGATATACTATACATAAATTGACATGTAACAATTGTGTAATATATTTGAGGCTAGTCTCATGGTGCAGGGGTACAAGCGTGCGATTGTAAACGCGACAGGTTGTGGGTTCGATTCACAATCGAGAAAGTATCGTGTTGAGTGGCGGAACTCAACCTCGCTTATGTTTCGCGCCAGAGCTGGATATTTAATATTTTCATTTCCTCACTCTGTCTCGGCTTGTAGTAAGATAATTGATGTAATTAAAGAAATTAATTTCGTAACAACATTTCAAATTATCGTATCATATTAGTAATTATTGGTACATAACTTTCTGTACTACAAAATTTAAAGACATTTCTATGCATTTAAATTATTCTCGTAATTAAGAATAAGAAATTAGTCAAAACATATATTTTTTTACCATTTAATATGATATTTATGAAACGAATAGTTAACCAAGTTAAAAGTGGTATTTTTTATTTATTTTAGTGTAATAGTTAGCTAAATTACTTTTTTATTACATATACAAATGTAAATATATTACGTAATTTCAGATAGGCGGATGTGATATCTATGATTTATCCATTAGGCATCCATTTAAAAATAGAAATGCAAATAGATAAAACTGGTTCATATTCTCACGGTCTACGCGAAATATATGCTAACGATCTTTATTGATCTATAACAATCTAGCAATTTAGTTATTTAATCTGTTGTTCAAAGGTATTTTTTATGCCTGTTTGGTTTTTTCCTAGAGTCATGTCGAGTGGCCAGAGCAAAATAATGAAAATATTAAATATTAAATTCGCTTATTCGAACCCACAACCTGTGGCGTTTACAGTCGCACGCTTGTGGCCCTGCGCCAAGAGTGGTCTCATGGCCGATACATACAATAATACAGTTTTATATTGGTAAGATTTTTCGTTATTTGCAAAAACATATTTAACAACTTAATAAGGTTAATCAATTTAGATTAAACTGTGAATGATTTATATTTTTAGTAACGTTTGTTTTTGGCCTTAGTCGCATTCCATGAACCTTTCACCTCTGACACTTGACCGATCGATTAGGCTTCGATGACCCGTGAAGTCGCTACCCTTTGCCTTCGTGGCCTCCCACTCTGTTATAGAAGTGCCATCGATGTAACAAAATGTCGCAGCTATACATGTATTTTCCATGTTTTGTGAAAAAATATTTTTCTCATTTATAAAAAATTGAGGCCAGTCGTGGCGCAGCGGCACGAAGTGTGACTGTAAAACCGACTGGTTGTGGGTTCGATCCCCACTCGAGGAGATGAAATATTTACTTACATTTATATACCCATTTCTACTGTACTGTATTTTTTATCTGTACATATCTATTTCGTTTTACGGTCCACGGCGGACAATAACATTGCATTTTATTTAATCAATAGGCGTTCGTCCTATACGTATATTTCAAATAATTTAAATTAATCTATATATTTAAACAAAATGGTTCAAAATTAAAATAATTAATTATAAATTCCGACATAAATGATTTTTCTTATATATCGTTCATGTACAAATAGCATAAAATAACATTTTGTTAGTGGTATTTATGAAAGTGATATTATCGAAAAACGGCATATTAATATAAAACTATAAAATAATACTCTTTTACTTCTATTTACTACACAGTGTCACGCAAATCTAATTCTAGGTCATTTTGTAGACATGACATTTAAAATTTCAGTAAGGACCAATAAACATAGCCATAATATATATGTATGTGTGTGTGTTTGTGTGCGTGCCCTCTAAGCTAAGTTCACATGAGGCTTTGAACTTGCTCTTATATTATTTATGTTCTACAAGCAACAGGCACTTAGTACACTCGCGACATGCATTACCTTTTACAAAAAGGAAAATATGAAACAGTTGTACTTACTTCTTATACCTTTCACTTTTACATGAAAACAGTATAGTGTAAATTATTTTAGGATTCCGTAACCAAATTCTAATAATTCTATACGTGTTAGTCGCAACATTTTTTTTTCAGTCTCATGGTGTATCCTGCACATAGCAGAGTAGACAGAAGGAGCCTGGGAACTTAGTTTTAGACACTCCATTCCGATTGAGACACTTCCGTTTTCCACTTTCCGCCGAATTCTCGAGGCAGTGCCTGTTGAGTGGCGAAAATTAAAGCCGCGATGTGCCTCGTTACTGCGCGACGAAATGAAAATATTAAATACTAGAGGGCGCGCGCGGCTTCGCCCGCTTATTAGGAGTGAATTCTAAAAAAACCACGAAACACTTGTTCAATAAAATATTTTTAACAGTCTGAATTTAAATTTTAATAAAAATCGGTGGCAATTTAAAGATTTTTCCATATAAACTTTCAACCCCTTATTTGAACCCTTAGGGAGTGAATTCTTAAAAACCATGAAATACGTGTGCAATGAAATATTTTTAAGAGTCTGAATTTCAAATTTTATAAAAATCGGTACAGATTACATTTTTTTTCATACAAACTTTCAACCCCAATTTCATCCCTTTAGGGTTAAAATTTTTCAAATTCCCTTCTTAGTGGATGTCCAGAATATGAAAATAAACATCTGCCCAAATTTCACGTTTCTACCATCAGCGGTTACGGCTCTGCGTGCGTCTTACCTCAGTCAGTCAGCACAAGTCCTTTTATATATATAGATTTCATTTCGCGAAAGGGGAATCGAACCTACAAGCATCGCCTTTACAGTTGCACGCTTCTGCCTCTGCGTCACATGGGCTCAGGTTTTTTAATGATATGATATTATATTCATCGCGTTTAGGGATGTTAAATATGTAATAAATATGTCATGAAAGTAATTTAAGTTATTTATTAAGCAAGGGGTGGTGCGGAATCCTTTATAAGCGTGTCTGACACTCACACTAGGGCGGCTTTTTAATTTCGATAATAGCACGTTCTTATCGGTTCTCGATGTAGGTGTTGTACAATCACTTGTGTCCATTTACTTTGTCTCGTTCGACTCGAACTTTCTAACTATATATAATATTTAATATTTAAAAAAATATAAAAAAAAAAAACTAGTAATATCATTTATTTGTAGCTTTTTGACAAAAGTAACGTTCGAACTTAATATTTTAGCCTTTTGTTATTCATAACAGAATTTTTTTTTAAATGTTATCCATATTTTTTATCTGTGACTAATTATATTATTGTTTGTATGTCTTTGTTTATGAAGATGTAACTTGTAAACGAAGAATGTTTTTAATTTTCTATGTGGATATGTATCGTATCTGTACATATAAAAGAACTAAAACGGATTGTCTTCCGCTCATTGAGATCACAAGATATTATATTATAAGAAAAACTTTTATTATATATAGAAAGATATATAGTCTGTGCGTTTATGCACGCAATTTAAATGCAGTTTTCATTATTGCGTTTTGGTAATCTCCCTTTAAGATTGAGTGTTAGTTTTACTTAAATCAGTTTGCACCGAAAAGTGAAGCCGCGAGCGGGTCGCTAGTATTAAATTTAATGTATTCAATCTTAATCTAAAAACTGTAAATAAGCTTAATTTATACATTTATAATTCTTCAATACAATCATATATTATGTACAATTTTATATTATATTTTATCCACAATATATAAATATAAATATTTGTATCAGCGGTCTTCACGTATTTTTATAAGAATATAATTAAATTATTACATGATAAAAAAAAGTTAGTTTTCGATGAATGAAGAAATGAGTTTATTCTTTGTTTGAATATATTGGCAAAGATTCTGAATCGATATTAGTGCGGTTCATTTTATATTACGTAAAGAAAGATACATCCGACGCGGTGCATCTTCCAGTATGGGGCAATGATTTAACTATAATATATTTGCTGACTAAGGCTTAATTTACATAATATTTTTTTTAGACTAGTCGTGGCGCAGGGCACACTGGTGTGAATGCAACGCGATGTTTGTGGGCTCGAATCCCACTGAGGGAAATGAATTATTATTTATTGATATTATCATGATCATTTCTTCGCTCTGACACCAAGGGAAAAGCGTGGTATTGATTTCCGCCACTCAATACGCAATGTCACAGAAATTTGACGGGAAGTGGGGAACGGAGTGTTTTAACACTTGGTTCCATCTGCTTACTCTGCAATATGTGGAATACAATGTGAAGTTGTTTTTTTTTAAATATTTTTCATTGTTGTTTAACACAATAAATGGTTATCTATACTTATAATAAAATTGTAACAGATTGGTGTTTGTACATAGAAGATATATAAGATAAAATGTTATTAAAGTAAAAAATACCCAAAATATATTTTTTAAATTTTTATGCTAATCTCAGGAACGGCTTAACCAATTGAAATGCAGTTTTCTCTCTTAGATTCTGGGAAGCTTCACCTAACATTTAGTGTTTTTTTTAATTTCAATCGTTTCAAAAACAAAAAAGTTATGTTAATATAAAGAGTTGTACGCGACAATATTGCTACAAAATAAGTATTTTATTGAATTGGCTAAAACTACTTATCAATGTGCTAATATATAATGTGCTATAATGTTGTCTTTAAAATGGTAATGTTACTAGATCACGGAACTAGGTAATTGAGTTGAGACAAAAAAATGTGTTGTACAAGTGGGCGACGCCACGCGAGCGGTACTAATTTCTGTAATAAAATTCGCGATTTCCGGTTGAAATTTGATACACATACGTAAATATCTCTGAAATATTTTATGATGAATCGCGAGGAAACCTGTTTTAATAACGTTCACTTTCGGCTGTTTTACGACCTCAGCTATAAACACTCCGATATTTTATAAACTGAACCCAGTCATATTAATCTCTATGGCACAGTAATAAAGTTCCCGATACATATGGAACGTTTGTTCGTGAGTGGTCAATTGACGACGCGAACCTAATTCCGTTCTGCATTCTATAAATAATTCCTTTGTATTTTTGCGGATGTATGTACTAAAAAAATGTTTATTTGATATGTTTTGAGTGAGATAATTGTGTAAAAATACTGAGGTCATTCTCATGTGTTTTCACCAGTGGAAATGTTTTTTCTATTATATCCTAAATAACATAGTCCTACATCCTTAGTATAGTAATACTACTTACTACTTTACTAAACTAGATGAAAATTTTCACCCCCGTCTCTTCGACGGCATCGATTCTTTTATAAAATATCACGAATTTATCCTGATATTTTATAAACGAATAGGAATCGATATTTATTAATAACATCACTATATAAATAACATCGATTTTTGTTGACATAAGTAGGATAGTTCATTATGTGATCGATAACCCATATTGATATGGAAAATCTGTGATAATACGGATATACTTTAATACCTGCAGACCTAATTGAGCTACCAAGTTATCAATGCCAGATATATCGTCTGGCTTTTGATGAGTGTTTTGTTTGTTTTTATTGGATTTTATTGAAAATTATGTACTTTAATATAAAGTATTTCATATTAGGCCAGTCATGGCGCAGGGACGCAAGTGGCATTGAACGCGACAGGTTGTGGGTTTAATTTCCATTCGAGGATATAAAATATTTAATATTTTTATTTTCTCGATCTGTCTGGTAACGAGGCCACTTAATACGCAATGCAATTGGAATTAGGCGAAAGGTGGAGAACGGAAGTGTCTTAATGGGGAATATCTTAACACTAAGTTCCCCATGCCTACTCTGCTATATCGGGATACAGCGTCAAGCTAAAAATAAATATTAGGCCGTTGTGGTGCAGTGGGTTAGCTTCTGACTGCAAACGCTACAGTACATGGTATTTTCGGCGTTGAATTTCACCATTCGTGAAGAAACGAGTGTCTTGGATACTTATCTTTACTTGCTTGCTATATACGGAATAAACATGAAACTAAAAAATAAATAATATACGTTCTTGTTTTATTTTCACTTATAACTTTTAATTGTAGTGTGAATTACAAAAATATTTTTATTTAAACTAAGAAATGAAACAGCTCTCTATGTGATGTGTTGACAAAAAAGGCGACATTCTCAATATCTAATTTTTACTAAGTTGTTGCAGTAATATAACCTTTTAAAGTATAAAGTAGTTCTACATTTTTTCCCTCCTATAATATTACCTAACTCAAGTAAGTACGTTTTTTTGTGCACGAATGCAACGAGTTTCCTGCAATTAAAAAAATATTTTGTTCGTAAGACATACAAATGTAATCAAATATTGTACAAATATTCTTAGTACTTACTTAACAACTTAACAATTTGTTTATAAATAGTTGCTTTTGTTTTTTTTATCTACAATCGATATGCCTTTTTTTAAATATTAAAGTACGGTTTTACATTGAAAAGTCATTAATTAAATCTTAAAATGTTTATATAAGTTTTGAGGTAATATTCATATATGTATACAATTTAAAATTTTAAGTGCTTAATACAAAATCCATATTCGATGTTGTTTTCCTCAAATTATTTCAAATTTCCTTTAAATTGACTTAAATGTATCGTAAAGTGTGTATGTGTTAAGGAACTTGTAATAATTATAACAGTTATTTTTTATATAGAAGGAAAAATCACTATTTTTCCAATAACACAGTATATAATGTAATTTGTTTGTGACTGAATTAACCGTACGCAATTTTGTCTTGTTTTTAAAATTAATTAAATCAGCTTCACGCTGTATCCCGCACACAGCAGGGTAGACAGAGGGAATCTAGTGTTAAGACACTCCGTTCCCCACTTTCTGCCGAATTCTGGAGGCCTTGCGTGTTGAGTGGCAGAACTCAACGCCGCCGTTGTTTTTATGAAACCATTTAAATGATCAGGAAAATATTTTATTAATACAACTATTATTATTATGTTATGTTCCCGAGGACTGGCTCATGAGTGTGTGATTGTAAACGTGACTGGTTGTGGGTTGGATTCCCACTCGAGGAAATTAAATATTTTTTATTTCTTCTGGTGTCGAGACAATGCGCGGCATTGAGTTCCGCCACTCAACACGCAATGCCTCCAGAATTCGGCGGAAAATGGAGCATGATGTGCCTTAACACTCTACCTACTCAGTTGTAGGCGTGATACAGCGTGAAGTTGCATAGTAGTAGTCGTAGAAATTGGGAACAAATTTTAAATGTATCTTGTATTTTATATGAATCTTCGTGGCGCTGATGAATGTATCGGTTTGTAAACGCGATTGTGGATGTAGAAGAGTGGGATTCGATTCCCGCTCGTGGGAATGTTTATATTATTTTTTTGCTATAGCATGACAAAATACAGTATTGATTCCCCCATTAAACACCTAAGTCTCGAATTCGGGGGAACGATGTATTGTTGCGTTGTGTACCTACGTTTTATTGTGATAGCTGTTCTCTGTTTCGAATTTTTCTGTTTTGTTTTACGGGAATAAGCCTAAAGAAACTATAAAGATATAAAATTCTAGTTATTTAACCGGCTAGCAAAACACATATATCACTATATTAATATTTCTATTAAAACAAACACATAAATTGCTACTTTAACTATAAAAAATTCCATAAAACTTCCAGATTCGTAAAAGACCTAGAAGACGGCTTCGTCAGGCACCGGCCGACCGCCCGCCTCCGGCAGTCGGCGTCCATGGGCGCGTCGACGTCGTACAACGAGGTGATACCGCCGCCGCTGCCGCCGCCGCCCTCCGCCCTCACGCAGGGGCGCCGCGTCGACAGCTCCCTGAAGAGGCTGGAGAGGGCCCACGACGATCTGTTTCAGTTGTAGCGGCCGAGACAGCGCAGGTGATTTTTTTATATAAAAGTATTATATATAATAAACCTTCCCTGCCTAAAATTTGTGGTTAAATCCTAAAAAACAATAGCCTTAAATAGCAAAAAATTATGTCATACCACATATATATTATCGCGTATTTCGACACTGTGAAGGGAATCAAAATTCATAGGGCACATCCACTTAACCTAGAATTATGAAATTTGGAAGCTAGCTTCTCCAGATCTTAAAACATACACATTTTGTGGTTAAATCCTAAATAATAATAACCTTAAAAAGTAGGCAAAATTTGATATTAAAGCCGCTAGTTCAAGTAAGATATCAGATGAAAGGGCTCTGGCTAAGCTAAGCCTGAATTTCAGAAAATGCTCAAGACCTCTAATTTTTTACGGAACTCTCGGTGGGCGAGCTCGACTCGCGCTTGTCCGGTTTTTGTCGTAGGGCTGTTTTGATTTATTTTGTTTAAGTACGGATTTCTAAATTACAGTACAATTTCATGTTAGTAAATGCCAATAAAGTACTTATAGGCATTTATTACTGATTTCATAATAAACAAAGTTATTATAATATCTACGTATTTAATATTTATGTTTTACTTTACAATATCAACACATTGAGCATTGTAAAGAATGGAGACGAATATAAAAAAAAGGAATTCTTTAAATTATTCGTTTTTAGGACGCCGTAGTAATTGAAGCAGTATGAGCTGTGTCATTTGTTCGACCTTCACATAACCTTCTCAACCATTAAAGAGTCTGGATAAAGATCTTAATGATTTAGCGGTCGAATTTGATAACAAAATAAATAAATTAATTAAAAAAATATATATCTAATATGAATTGAATTAAATAATAAAAAAAAATCAAATCTGCTTCACGTTGTATCCCGCACACAGGAGAGTAGGCAGAGAGTACCTAGTTATAAGACCGTTCCCCATTTTCCGCTGAGTTCTAGGGGCATTGCGTGTTGATTAGCGGAACTTAACGCCGAAACTCAATTAAGTAATTATATTTATTCAATTTGTTAAAATTATATTATTAATTTTAAAAATTAATTGTTGTATATACAACAGGATGGAACATATCATATTAATAATATATTTTTTCCATCTCAACATACTTTTGCATTTTTTTTAATTTTGCTTTAAGCGTACAGCGGTTGTATATATATCATTTACCTAATCAAAATTTGTATCCACGACCATTGAACACAGCGTATTGGGGGAAGATGTATTGATGTATTGTGAACGTTGTTTTCTTATAGTCGGTTCTCTGTTTCAAACTTTTCTGTTTTGCGTTACGAGAACAAGCCTATAGAAAGTATAAAGATAAAGTGGGGAACGGAGTGTCTTAACACTAGGTTCCCTCTGCCTACCCTGCTGTGTGCGGGATACAGCGTATTGGACATTATATTATATTTTAAAATACATAGAACTACGTTTAATATCTTCATGACATAATAATGTCGTACTTCAAAGACCTTTATGGTTTCTTGTTGCATTAATTTGGAACTCCAACCATTGTATTACCGCCTACGTTTCCTTATATTCATCGTCTGGAATATACTCGAGATTTTGCGCTGTACTTCCCTTATAATCAATTATGGTGTTGTTTCTTTGAGGCCAGTCGTGGCGCAGCGGCGCAAAGTGTGACTGTAAAACCGACTGGTTGTGAGTTCGATCCCCACTCGAGGAGATGAAATGTTAACTTAAATTTATATTTTCATTTCTTCGCTCTGGTGTTGACGCAAAGCGCGGCGTTGAATTCTGCCACTTAACACGCAATGCCTCCAGAATTCGCCGGAAAGTGGGAAACGGAGTGTCTTATCACTGGGTTCCCTCTGCCTACCCTGCTGTGTGCGGGATACAGAGAGAAGCTGATTTATTTATTTTTATTTGATTTATTCATTTATGTTGTTTCTTTTTCTTAAAATGACAAGGATGGTTAAAATGACAGGGGAACTTTGACACTAGAGCGAAGAAATGAAAATATAAATTTAAATAAATATTTCATTTCCTTTAGTGGGGATCGAACCCACAACCAGTCGCGTTCACAGTCACACACTTATATCACTGCGCGACAACTGGCCATAAGTTGTGAAACTTTCTAGATATAAAAAAATATATTTATATATACACTTCAGTTTTCATTTCACATTATCCAATGAACGTCCGGTTGTGTCCATTCGGTTTGACGTCACACGAGTCATTTGGTGTGCGTATTGTAAACAAACTACGATATGCTGTTAATGCAAATATAAACTTTTAAATGAAATTCATCTTTTTGATAGTCTAAGGAAACTGCTTATGTGAAAAATATGAGATATTATTTTTTTTTCTTTTAATAAAACAAAATTAATAAAATTGTGGAGGTGGATGCTGTCCCACGTCTGATTGTCAACGTGGGTTCAATTGCTACTTGAGAAGTGGACTATTTTAATTTCCTCTATTTTATAGCTTTACGTTGCATCCTGCACATAGATGGGTACATAGAGGGAAATCGAGTGGAATTGGAACTGGGAATCTAGTATTAAGACACTCCGTTTCCCATTAAGACACCACCGCTTCCCTACCGTCCGTAGAATTCTTGATGAACGCCGCTCTCTGTCTCCTTAGGGTTCTTCCGTACTTACCTCATCAGAGCGAGGAAATAAAAAAAAATATTTCCTCGATTGGGAAGCCCTCATTATCACAATTTTTTTTATACAAATATAATATTATTTAACGTAATACAATATAAAATGATGCAATACTTTGTTTGAGAAACTGTTAGAACAAAGCTTATCTTAATTCTTTAAGCCTTTACATATTTACTTAAGCTGACGTGCGATTGTTCTGTTACGATACGACGTTATAAACTTATAATAAAATACTGTAATGTTTCCGACTGTGGTTGTGGGTTCAATTCTTGAAGGGAATGGATTGCTTTTATACCTTGCTTGTTTGCCACCACGTAATTATAGTGTCTCGAAAATTTGGCAGTGTGTTTGAACAGTGTCCTAATTCTCCGTTCTCTCTGTCCCTCCTACATTATTCACGTTATATCCCTTCTATATACGGCATATAACGTGAAGCTGAATAATGTATTGTAGTAGGTAAATAATGATCACATGATTAACTTCAAGAATGTAGAACGATATTCTGATTGTAATTTTTTATTATCTTTGAAGATTAGCACGTTGTTGAAATAATGACTCAAAAAATTAGCACTTCCTTATTGTCACCATTAAACTAAATGTGTTAATTGAAGTGGGTTTCAGAGTGTTCTGTAGATGTATGCTTAGAAAATTGAAATGAATTAAATATTTTATTATGAGAAGTCGTATATAAATACAAATAAAGATGATTTATTAAAATTAAATTAAATCAGCTTCACGTTGTATCCCGCACACAGCAAGGTAGGCAAAGGGAACCTAGTGTTAAGACACTCCGTTCCCCACTTTCCGCCAAGTTAAAGATGATTTATAATATAGACTATAGACTATAAAGAATTATTCATGCTTTTCCTTACAATCTGGACGTAAACATATTTCTTACAAAGTTAAAGAAAACTTAGTTGTTGCGGAACCCACGCGTCTAAAATAGATTAAAAAGATTTTTATAAATTTGAAAGGTTTTATAAAAAAGTTTTATAATATATATATATATATATATATATATAGATGCATAGTTCTAAACGATTCAATTTGTTGGAGAAACACTAACCAGAACTGTTATCTGCTTTTATCACAAGTGATAACGTAATACTGCAATGAACACGATACATCAATGATTTTTCTCATTAACTATATTAAACGTGATAGTATTTGTGTAATAAAGTGTGTAGGATTTTATATTGTGTTACTTAACTGAACATTTGTTTGATTATTTATTTTTTAATAAAAAAAAAGAGCAGTTGTGGCAAAGGAAGGGGTAAAAAGGGTGTGAAAACGACTGGTTGTCGGTTCGATCCCACTCGAGGAAATGAGATATTTATTTAAATTTATATGTCCATTTCTACTCTCTGGTGTACAGGCAAAGCGCGGCGTTGAGTTTCGCCACTCAACACGCAATGCCTCTAAAATTCGGATACTTCAGCATATTTTTTTTATATAATAAAGGAATGATATAACTCTTATGGCCGCCGAAGGCATAAGTGAACGACAGCAAACGCGATGGTCGTGGGATCGAATCCCATTTGAGGGGAAATATATAAATATTTCATACATTTAATATTTTCATTTTCTCACTCTAGTAACGAGACTCTAGAGTAGGATGGTAGTCTTTTGATGGAAATGGAGTTTCTTAACTCTAGGTTCCCAGACTCCCTATGTACTCATCCCTATTTATTAAATCACCTAGTACAAAATAGTGTAATAACCTTTGTCTTATTGTTTTTCAGATATGCGCGACTAGAGTGAGATGCTCCTTACCTGCGTCGCAGGCAAAGCGAGTATTAGCCGAGTTTTATATGGACTAAAGTACATGCTTGGTGTCACCTTCCAGAGGTCACGGCGAGTGATATTAGATAATAAATATGATTAATATAATATAAATGTAAATTACGATCTGTTTCTTATATTTAAGTTTCTATTTCTTGTTGGTCCTTCGAGCCTTCCTGACATATGTCGAACTACAATAAATGACTAAATATAGCTAAGGTGGTGTGGACGACGTTAATATTTTGTTTCAAATTGCTTTGCTTCATACCAAATAACCGAATTGGCGCTTAAGTTTTTAGGTGTTTAGCACTAGTTAGAAAATTTAAATTATTATATTATATTAGATTATATTGGATGTTATCACATGCTTATGTTGATCTAAGCCACCTTTATACTTATTAATAGTAACATATTAAAAAAAATAAAAAATATAGCGTCATAGACGTTTCTAGATTTGACTTATTGTAACACCATATATAGAGATGCAATGAAAATGTATGTTGAATCGGACTTAATTGAATAGGCATCATAAAAAGATATAAATAAAATAACCGATTCGCCTTTTTTTTAAAAACCTTATATTACCGTAAAACAATATCGATGTTATTCGTAATATCGATTTTTGACTTAATTGAAAAAAAATCAACAATCGTTTGTTAAATATTTTTAAACATTTTTTTAAAGTGTTATTCCACACTTAGGAAAGAAAAATACTTATTTAGAAAACGTATAAAAATTTGATCCTGAAAAATTGGAACCTGGTCGGTTTCCAGGAGGCGCGGGTTCGAGTCCCGCTGCGTTCAAATTTTTATACGTTTTCTAAATAAGTAACAATCGTTTGTATGTAATTCCTAAAAATGACAATGACTCGCGTTTAAAAATCAAAAGGAACATTTATCAAAATAAAAAATAATCGAAAGCGGATATCCGTTACATCTCTATTATATTTATATTGTATATTCTATAACAGCTTATCTTATCGTGGCAGGTTATTTTTTAAAGTAATTAATGTCGTTTGTCTTATATTATATTTTATATGAACTAATATAAATATGTACAGTGTGTATAGTTTGTTTCACTGTATGTGAATTCACACGTCCGTATATTTATAGAAATAAAATATATTAAAGATAGTAAGTATCGCACCTTCGAAATGAAAATGGCATCAACTTATAATATATATATATATATATATATATATATATATATATATATATATATATATATATATATATATATATATATATATATTTGTGAGAAACTGCTTAATAATCTGTTATGTATAGGCTTTTTATTGTTAATATATAGCAAAATTATAATTTGACGTTTTAAAATGACGTTTTCATTTCATCTAGAGGCAGATGCTGCAGCATCTGACTGTTGTGACGTGGCGGTTGTGGATTCGATTTCACTCGGGGGAATAAATTATTTTCTTTCGCTCTTTGATTACAATCCAAATCGCGGCGTTGAATTCCGCCACTCAACTCATAATATTTCAATAATTGCTTGACAAGATCCCCTACTCTCGCGTGATGATAAAAAAATTTACTTCATTTTCATTCTAACGTTGCGATTTTTTATATAACCGCTGCGTATATAACTGCGGCGTTGAGTCCTGCCACTAAACACGCAATGCCTCCAGAATTCCGCAGAAAGTGGGGAACGGAGTGTCTTTCCCTGCTGTGTGTGGGATACAGCGTGATATTTCATATATCCTATATCTAACTTGATTTGATTACTTTTTAAATATATGTTAAATAGACATCGGTTTATTGAATTATATCTTGTTTAAACTGTATATGGACTGAATAACTATCTCTTCTATAAGTGAATATACTATAATATGTATGTACATGTAAATATTAGTGTTATTAAGAAAACTATTCTACAATCATGTAAACTACTGGATATTTCTATACAAAATTATTATTTTTGGTAAATAATTTAAAATTTAATACATATCGATCAATAAATCGCTTTGTGTGTTGTATATTTAAAAATAAATATAAATAATCCGATGCCTAATTAACTTTTAAAGTGACCCTGTTCTAAATATGTACATAGTATATGTAATACTTAGATAAAATAAATATATTATAATATATATCCCTTTAACAATATGTTGTTTGAGTAAATATATGTGACATTAAATTTGTTTATTATACAGTAGACAAGCTTTCTTTTAAACAAAATTGCTATTTTCTTTTTTGAAGACGACACGTTAAGGCCTTTTTTTAAGAATGTAATATTGTTATAGTGGCACAGCGGCACGAGGTGTGACCGTAAAACCGACTGGTTGTGGGTTCGATCCCCACTCGAGGAGATGAAATATTTATTTAAATTTATATTTCCATTTCTTCGCTCTGGTGTCGAGGTACAGCGTGGCGTTGCGTTCTGCCACTCAACACTCAATGCCTCCAGAATTCGGCAGAAAATGGGGAACTGAGTGTCTTAACACTAGGTTCCCTCTGCCTACCCTGCTGTGTGCGGGATACAGCGTGAAGCTGATTTAAATATCGTTATCATCGGCTTAGAAAGCTTAGTGTAAACCTGCTAAATCCATTATTAATTATATCGTTATACACATTTTATACCATTCGAAGGCTTAATGAAATATAAAATCGACCTTTATTTTATTTCATACAGTAGACAATACAAATAAATTTTCGAAATTGTAAAAAGCTTCGAATAATCAATAATATATATCAAAGTTTTTAAAAAACGTATTTTGTCTCTCCCGATCATTTGCTTAATGGGCTGTTGGCAGTTTTACACTCTAAACCGACGATATGAAGGTTATGTTCATGGCTTCAAATGTATAAATGAAAATTATTAAATATGATGGAGTATAAGAAAAAATATTAAGAAATAAATACCGTGCAATGCCGCGCGTCGGTCGCTAGTGTAAAATACTTTATTTCGCCCGATTAAACTAAATATTATATTATAGCCAAACTACACAAAATCTTTATATAAATTCTAACCTTTGTCTTATTTTGATTTATAAGCTATGTTACTGTAAAGTTTTTGCGTCAAAGTGGAACAGACATCCATCCTTACATTATATATTAGAAGGATATATTACGTTATATAAACCTATATTGTTAAATACACTATGGCCTTTATAAAACATAAAAAAATATTTATAAATATTTTTCTGACTGTATAATATATAAATATAGCTTGTCTACTTAATATGTTGAAGCGTATCTTTTAACCTATACGTGATGCGTTAATACTGATATATTTTATCTGTGTACTATAAAATATTATAGAAAAACGATCAGAAACAAGAATATTATAGATATAGATAAAAAATAATATGGTCATAATTATATGTAGATTTTTTATAATACTTAGTATATTTTATATGCAAATATTAATATTATTTTGAGTAAGTTTTGGGGAACGTAGTGTCTTAACACTAGGTTCCCTCTGCCTACTCTGCTGTGTGCGGGATACAGCGTGAAGCTGATTTAAATTTAATTTAATTTTGAGTTATTTGACTTCATTTTTGTTCATTAGTCCCAATAAAATTAATATCTTTTATTCTAGTTGATCCACCGAAATTTGAACCTGCGACCATCTTCTATAGTTACATATTTATATTTATTCTATGAATATTATTACTGTTTCTGGTCGTCTCTAAGTATGTTTTTGGCACTAATATTTATAACCGTGTATATTGAATGTTGAGCTTGATAGTATATTATGTATAGATATTGTAATAACCACATGTTTAGACGTAAGGAACATTCAATCCAGTCAATGTTAATCTTTAATAAAGATTTTATTTGGAATCGTTATTATTTGTACACAAATTTCTTTTCGTTTAAACCTTCTTTAACCAGTTTACACATAAAACAAAATTTTTTTTTAAAGTGATTTCCTAAAAGTAGTAGACTTCTGATATGGTTAAATAATTTAGCTATTATAGAATACGATTAGAAAGAATAAAAAGGAATAAAAAAAGTTTGACCCAAAAAATTGGCGTGGAATCCATTAAAATCATAATATCTTTGAACTAAGAACACTTACAACAATTTCAATTATAAAGAAAGAAAAATGATCTTATAATATAATAAAAGCTATATTTTGTAACGTATAAGGAGGAAATGAAAAAAATAAATAAAATATTTTAATCCTCCGAGTAGAAGTCGAACCCACAACTTGTCGCGCTTACAGTCAAGCTTGTGCCCCTGCGCCACGAGTGGTTATTTACTGTACAATTAGTATTAGCTTTAAAACCACTCGTTGTTAACATTGTAATATTGTTGTATGTTTAATGTTATTTAGCATGACTTTAAAATGTTTAAATATGTATTATTTATAAAACGTATTATACCTTGCGCCGAAAATGACTTATTAGTACTGACAAATATAAATTATTATTTTTTAGCTTCACGCTGTATCCCGCGCTCAGCAAGGTAAGCAGAGGGACCCTAAAATATTTCTCGGGAAGGAATCGAACCCACAACCTGTCGCGCTTACTGTCAGACGTGTGTGTCCCTGCGCCACGACTGGCCTGATGGACTGGACTGGCTGTGTAAATTACATACAAATCGGTTATATTCTTGCCAAAAAGGAATAAGTAAGTAAATTAGAATGAAACAATCAAAATAAATAGTAAACATTTTTATTTCATTGTAAATATATAATATATTGTACTTGATTTATCTCAAAAATTAAGTAACATTTAAACTACATTTAACATCGGTTATAAACATCGGTTTGGACAAATTTAAAACTTATTATTAAAAGAAAAATAAAAGTTTTTTTAAAGAAAATACAATTAATCGTATACTGAAAGATTAAAAATAAAAAAAAAACATTACACTTATTATTTATGAATAGAGCGTTGGTGACTTTTATAATACTTCTTGTCGTATGTTATTAACATTTAAAACGAAAATAAAATATACTTATCACGAATATTGTTTCCTAATTTGTATATTATTATTTTTTTATTTCTTTATTGTATTAAGATTTTTCAATAAGAAATTAAAACTATTAAAGTACGTAGAATTTACAAATAAATAAAAAAACTGAACATAAAAATAAGGGATGCTTTATGTTTCCAAAATTAGACAAGTGGTTGTTACACAGTCAAGTGACGTCACATACAATGGTAGAGTCACATAGACGTAATTAATATAAACGAAATTTAATTATATATATATATATTTAAGAAAAATATGCTGGAATTACAATGTAGTGACAAAACTTTCTTTTTATATTTCATCAGTTTCAACTATTGTGCACTAGATGGCGGGTTTTTTTTTATGTTGCTTTCCATCGACATTTTTATAGAAATATAAAATACAGTACTCGTCACAAGTTTATTAATATATGAATATATTTATCTAATTTGCCATTTTAAAATATAAATTCAATTATTTTGTAATCTAATACTGTTGATTGTTAGTTATACACGTATTATAAAAAAATATATCACACGTAATAAATAACAGATACATTAAAAATATTTATTCTACATACATTCAATATATGTATTTTTTTTAATATAACTACCATTACAATATAACTAGCATTTGAAAATGTTAAAACGAAAAGGGAAATGCCTTTATCTATTAAAAAGGTTTAAAATTTATAAAAAAGATACTTGACATTGAATCATAGAACGAAAAAGATTATCAAAGATGAGAAAAACTTATTGTAGAATTAAGGTATACTTAAGAAATAATAACTAAAAATATTGAAAAGTATTATGAGTGCACTAATTAAACAAAACCACTCTGCTAATGTGCTTTAAATTTTAAAGACAGCATAAAATATCGCTCGTATGTGTCAAAGTTACTCAGATCGACTGTAGTTAACTTAATATTGTCCTATTTGTATAATTTTATGAGAATATTAAATATTAAAAAAAACACTGTAACAACACTATAAGAACTCGAATATAACTAAACTTAAAATTGAGCACCATAAGCTCTATATTAGATGTATTAAGTTTTCTTTTAAATTAAAAAAAAAACTAAATCGTCTCTTAATTCTCCAATCGATTATAAATCTGGAGGTCAGTCGTGGCGCAGCGCAGGGGCACAAAGTGTGACTGTATAGTCGACTGGTTGTGGGTTCGATCCCCACTCGAGGAAATGAAATATTTATATGAATTTATATAGTCATTTCTTTGTTATGGTGTCGAGGTAGAGCGCGGCGTTGACTTTCGCCACACAACACGCTTCTAGAGTTCGGCGGAAAGTGCAGAACGGAGTATCTTAAAACTAGGTTTCCTCTGCTTATTCTGCTGTGTGCATGATACACATGCGTGAAGCTGGTCGAAATCTACATTTTCTTTATAAACACGAACAATAAGTTTCCACCGACCGAGAACAGATCGAGAAAATGAAAATATAAAATATTTAATTGTTCCAATAACAGAAAATAGTCTTGTGAATTACAAATTATTGTATTTCCAAGATGTGATTAAAAAAACAGAGTTAGGACTCCTTCATGTAACATTAGTTTTTAACATCAAAAGGTAATATTTTTAATAATCATTACATAAAATAAAAAAAATACATATCAAGCTCTAGTTATTTATTTGTTTGATCGAGATACAGTTGTGAACATATATCTATAATATTTATAGTTAGTATCTATACCAGTATTATAATGAAGAGGTTGTTTGCTTCAACGCGGTCAACTCATCCAACACCCGCCTTCTTGGTTCTTACGATGTAACCACGTACTAAAGCTGAAATAAAAATTAATAATTGAAAAAAAAAGTTAGTAATATAAGACTTTTATTCTTAACGTCAGCTCTAGTGTTACTTTAGCACGTCCATTTCAGGACCTATTTTTGAGAACTTTCAGCTGGTGCGGTTGAGGTATTTTAGGCCGCATATTGTTAACACACAGGTCACAACGCACACTGGCGTGAAGTCTATATATGGCCAATTTCGACCTCAAACCACAGTTGACGTGTTAATCTAGTCTTGACAAGTGCGTTTACCTGAAAACATCTTACCTAAGGTTCCCCTAGAGATACATAAAATGCGTTTACAACCGTGACTTGTTGCATTAAAAGTGTGAGTTCTTAAACTACATTCGTATTCTACTTAAATTACTGGTTTCTAAAATTAATAAATAGTACTTATTTCGGAAACATAAAAATTTAAACGTAGCGGGATTTGAACTCGCGCCTCCTGGCTTCGAGTCCCGCTGCGATAATTTTTTTTATATGTTTTCTAAATAAGTATATTTTTTCCTAAATGGAATAACATTTTTATTTTTTTTAAAATAAATAGTAATTTTAATTTTAATGAACGGTGCTATGCAGCTAGTATGCGATAGTTGTGGATTCGATTTTATTTATTATCATTAGAAAGTTCCTGAAATAAATATAGATTTAATAGTATAAAGATGACTGAAGTTTGTTTGCTTGAACGCGCTCATCTCAAGAAGTGGTTTGTGTTGGATAATCCATATAAAACTAAGCATATTTTTATATTGAGGCCGGTCGTGGCGCTGCGGCACGAGGTGTGACTGCAAAACCGACTGGTTGTGGGTTCGATCCCCACTCGACGAGATGAAATATTTACTTAAATTTATATTTCCATTTCTTCGCTCTAGTGTCGAGGTTAAGCGCGGCGTTGAGTTCTGCCACTCAACACGCAATGCCTCCAGAATTTGGCAGAAAGTGGGGAACGGAGTGTCTTAACACTAGGTTCCCTCTGCCTACCCTGCTGTGTGCGGGATACAGCGTGAAGCTAATTTAATTTAATTTAATTTTTTTATATTTTTATTGAGTTAGAACAAATATACCATAAAGCGAGCGGGGCTGTCAAGGTGTTGAATACAAGGCGATCAATCCGAGGCTGCTTTGAGTTCCCTTCAAGCTGGGGTTAACAAGGAGTATTTTGTTAGCGGCGTATGCGCCAGTATCTTCAGCTCCATTAGGCGAACTCGAGGAGTTTTGGGAGAGTGTCAGGGACGTTCTAGGGAATGACATATTAATAGTATGTGGTGATTTGAACGGATGGGTCGGAAGTGCGCGAAACGGTTACGAGGGAGTGCTAGGTCAGAATGATAACAAGAGAATAAATGAGGCTGGAAAGCTTATATTGGAAATTTGCAAGGAAAGGAATTTATTTTTGGCAAACACGATGAGCGGAAGGAAAAAGTATGATTGACTTATTCTTAGTGGATCAGCGAATCACATTCGAACAAATCAGTTTAGGGGTTCTGAGCTGGGAACATACCACTTTCTAGTCGTTGCTAGAATAAGGGGTCTGTTCGCAGGTTGGCGCAGCACGAGGTGTACAAACTTGGAGTCGAATTATCGTATAAGAAGCTGGAATCTTCATGATCCACCGATTAGAGGGGAATATTAAGAAAGCGTTACCAAGAAGCAGCGAATTCGGAAATGGAAATATTGAAGTATGTTGTCAGAACCTTACGGGCTGTGCGAAGGAAGCAGCGACAGGGGTATGTGGTTAAGAGAAGAGAGACAAAAAACGTGACGAATGGTGGGATGATGTAGTGTAAACTGCAAGATGCTCTAGAAAGAAAGAAGAAAACATGGCAGGATTATAATGCCTCAGGTAAGGATAAAAGTATGAGAGAGATAAAAAACAAAGAGTATAAGCTGCAAAAGCACCAAATGAAAGTACTGATAAAGATGAAGCGTGAAAAGGCAGTGAATTAGGAGATAAAAGGTTAACGAACAACTTCAGGGAAAACACGAAGCTATATAGGGCTGTCAGTTTGATAAGCTTGGGCAGGAAAGATTATGCTAAAATATTAGCGAGAAGAATGCAAAAGAGATTTGAAAGCTGTTGTGGGAGGCCCACAATCCGCATAATCGCGGAAAATTTTTTGGCCGTTAACCAAAAACTTTTTCCACTTTTGCGGACTTGGAAAAGGCATCTAACAGAGTTGTAAGAGCGTAATTATGGGAGATACTACCCCGGTACAATGTGAGCGGACCCTTGCTGCAGGCTGTAAAGTCTCTTTACAGAGATCACTCAGCCTGCGTGCGAGTAGGAGCTGGCATGTCACCTTGGTTTGACATCCAATTGGGTGTTAAACTTGGCTTATTATCAGCTTGGTTGTTGTCAGTGTTCATTGCATCATGTACCTGTTTAATAATCTCTTGACATGTGTTACTGCTGCCCAGGTCCATTATTTGTAGTCCTGTGTCGAAGCGAGCGGATGCTGCAAATAATATTAATATAGAATATACGATAATTCTAATGAAAGCTGAATTATGTGGGAAAATGCACATGATTTTTAATTTTTAATTAACTTACAAATATCAGTGTCTCTTGGATTGCAGTCGCACGTGGTCCCCTATTTACAGCCTTCTGAGCACTCCTCGATGCCGCATTCTGAATGATTTTATATATATAAATTCATTGTAGTCTTTTTAAAATATAAAATATACTTTTATTTTGAACATTCATAATTAATAATTCATTCTCACTCGGAGATTCTAAATCGAACCCACAACTGCGTTAAGCATTTGAAGGCAGAAAGAATCCAGTGACATTGCGGTGTCCACTTTTCGTATGAATTCGAGACACTGTTAAGAGAGAGGCAGAACTCAATAGCGCTTTGTATTTTGCTGCAGCACGGAAATAAAAATAGTTAATTTTCAGTGGAATCGAACCCATAACCGTTGCGTTTACAGTCAGACGCTATTCCACTGCGCCTCGATGCGACGCCTTAAAGAATTTTTTATACTGAAAATGTACATTATTCATAAATATATAATGTGAATGTATTTTAATATGAAAAGTTTTACAATTTTATAATCTAAATACTTCTTTAAAATTCATAAGAGAACCTTTATACAGTGTAGTTTGCATTAAGGTTTCTACGAAATCTAATGTGAATAGAATATATTAAATCTTATATGGAATGTGGAGGCACATCATTTTTGTGTTTTTGGGTCCTTTTGAGGTACAAAAAACTCAAAAGAAAAACAATGGAACTTACAGTATCACTTTGGTGTTCGTCTGTCTGTTAGTCTGTTGATCGTTATATAAAAACTTTTTTCCTCAATGTTTGTTTTAATTTTTTATTACTATAAAATTAATATGTAATATTTAAACCTACAGGTCCATAGATGACATTTTTTATATATAAGAAGAATTACGTTTGACACACGCATATGAAATGATATGTATCTGAGCTCGGATCATTGTGGTCAAAAGTTTTCGTTAATAGATAAAATGGTTGCAGAACGTAAACAAATAACAATTAGACCAATGACTGAAAGTAAAATTAATCATTTTAATAGTAAAGTGACGGAAAAAATTTCAAACATAGAAATAACGGGATTAAATCCGAATCAGTCGTATTGCAAAGTTTTTAATTTACTCTCAACAGAGTTTGATAACATTTTTAAAGTAAAACAAATATATAAAAACTCGAAGTTAACTTTTAGCGACTGGGCAACTATTGGTATATACCG